>DWQT01000172.1:0-27890 GCA_018244895.1 Myscelus amystis hages | reverse complement strand
GAAAATGTCCTTTTACCTTTGGAATATCTAAATTCATATACTACATTTTTACTTATTGCCATTATGAAATTCTGAATTGCAATGTATGTGAAGCCTCGGACAAAAGTTCGTTATACGTGTAAATCTTGTCAAATCACTATCTATTTAAAAAACCACATCAAAATCTGTCGCGTAATTTTAAAGATCTACGCATGCATAGGGACAGGAAGCGAAAGTAACTTTGTTTTCTACTATGTAAAGTATGGATTACATTACATATACACTACTTGTAACAAAAGGAGGCAACAGTTAAACATTAATTTATAATGTTTAACCGCATTATTTTACCAGACAATGAACATTCCAATCCACGTGTAAGGAAGTACACCACTTGGAAGATATATTTTTTTCCTACATAATTAAATATGGCCACAGTTCAGATATAAGTACAAATTGTCATTTTGTAATATTATTCCCACCTGATAGGAAATCTGCATATAATTGAGCAGGACAATGAATAAAATTAATATCAAATACACAAGCAAAATATTGCAAACTGAAAAATATAATGGACTGACTGGCATCATCCTCTAGTGTTTAGAGATCCTGAGTGCTGATCGGGAAGCTGAACACTGCATTCCCACTCAAAGCAATATTTTGCATGATGAGCATGTCTGTTTATTCTATATGAGTTTAACTATCAGTCACGCAGTTACCTTAATTGTCTCGGTTATTATTACATTAACAGGAGTGTATGTGAGTTGTAAGCTCTTACCTCTTCCTTTTGGACAAGAATGCGCACTGGGTCTCTCATGAAGGAACGAGACACTTCTAAGACATCATCAGGCATGGTAGCCGAAAGCAAGATAACTTGGACGTCAGCAGGGAGCATTCTAAATACATCATGAATTTGATCTTTAAACCTGCAAGTATTAAGATTAATGTTAACCATGGTGCTCATTTGTGTCTTGTGACGGTCCTCTATTATGTTAGCAACAACAAATTGTTAATAAGTTACTCACCCTCTAGACAACATTTCATCGGCCTCATCGAGCACAAACAGCTTGATAGAGTTAGAACGCAAGGCCCGACGGGTGATCATATCGTATACACGGCCAGGGGTACCCACAACGACATGTACACCACTTTCCAACTGACGGATGTCTTCACGAACATTGGTGCCACCGATACAAGCATGGCACCTAGCATTCAAATGATCACCGAGAGCAATCACCACCTAAAACATTATCACTGTTAACATAAGCTCCTTACGTTTTCAAACGTACAAATCACTATCACACAGCACGTTTGCAATACCTTCTGGATCTGTTGCGCTAACTCACGGGTGGGCGCTAGTATCAAGGCTTGGCATTCACGAATGCTAGTATCAATCTGCTGCAGGATTGAAATGGAGAAAGTAGCGGTCTTGCCAGTTCCAGACTGGGCTTGAGCTATCACATCGCGTTTGAGAATGCAAGGAATAATCGCGCGTTGTTGGATCGCCGAAGGCTTCTCGAAACCGTACGCATAGATTCCACGTAACAATTCCTCCTTCAAATTCATATCATCAAAGCTGTCCACGACTTCATGCCAGTTTGTATCTAAGCTGCCTTCAGGTTCGCCTGGGGCTTCGTAGTTACCTGCTTCCTTAGCTGGCCCATTCTTGGGATCCTCAGGCCAATCTTCGGATCTGGAAAATAAGTTAAAAGACACAATATTGTTTTGCAAAATTATACATTATAATAATGTGCTTAAATTGAGAAATGATATGGCAAAATCATTATATTATATGGGATGTCAAATTGGCATTTCATTGTTGTTACGAATTTCTATATTAAACTCATGAATAAAGTCAAATTTGGAAAACTGTTCTTAAAAATAAATAAGCTGTAAGGATTAAATAAATTGCATATAAAAAACACGTGCACCAAACCAAATGAGTAATAATGTTCTCCTGCCAGCGCCATGTTGGCAATCGGCGACGGTGGATAATACGATATTACAACAAGCACTTAAAGAAGATTGTGAA
Organism: Myscelus amystis hages; assembly: GCA_018244895.1. Lineage (NCBI taxonomy): Eukaryota > Metazoa > Arthropoda > Insecta > Lepidoptera > Hesperiidae > Myscelus > Myscelus amystis. The sequence continues at coordinate 25,882 of DWQT01000172.1, read as the reverse complement.
TTCTACTCAAATCAAAGTATCCCTTGGTAATAAATAGCATCTTACATAAGTATTTAACAAATCAATCGTATAATAAGATATAAATTAAACTTACTTTGTTTCAGGTGAATAGGACATGTTCCAATCTCGGTTGCTGAACGGAAAAGAACTAGCAAGGTCAAGTTAAGTTTAGCAAAAAGCTTTTTTTACGGATTTGCACAGAAGACACAGAAGCAGACAGTATTTATTGGAACAATTATGATTAATTTTTTTTTTAATATTTAAATTCTTGATATACAAGAATTTCTACCTAATACAATAAGATGAATACGTATAATTTAATAGGAAATAAAACGGCGGAAGTCCATACGACAAATCTAGACAGATACTGCACCTTGAGATAGAGCTAACAATATAGAGTAACGCACGGAAAAAGAGGATAGCACGAGGCCCTATAGTTATTTTTGAACGCATCTAATCACGATTCATTCTTAAATTATTATAATGCATTCGCAATTTATAATTCCTTCATATTATAATCTAATACTTGTGATATTAATGAATAAAAATTCATTCGTTACAGTTATTCAGATGAAGACTATAGAACTACAATATGTGTTATTGCATGAAATGTTTGTATTTCAAACATATGTTTACTCAAAACGATATATCATAAACCGGTCTGCCTGATTGAATATCTTGTCCAATTGACTAATTTATTATAGCAGAGCCTAACTGCTAATGCTAAAAACATTAAGTTTGGACACTGAGATAATTTAACATAGTTTTCGTTATAGGCATAACATTACCTAGTATCTCTGTTATATGGTACATAAAGGCTTGCATTCTCCTTAAAACCTTAAATCACTACATGCGATATGCGATTCTTGCCAAGAATCATTGCTTTTGTTTTAAGTTTATTGGTTTCCTAAATTTCGTCCTTGCTTAGTTTTTACTGCCAATTATTAAATTAGAACTTATCCCACGCGTTGAATCTCCTTACAAAAAATTCATGTAAAATATTACATTACTCCTTTGATATTGCGAATTATCATGTCATGTGTGTATGAATTAAATACAAATTACTGAATTTTTAACAATTTAATAAACTATGTGTCAACTGTCATGTAAAAAATATTCATCCAACAATTCGCAACATCAATTGATATATTGAAAGTTAACGGAAGATATTTTATCATTATATAGTTATTGAACTATCACATATGAAATGTTTAATAGGCTAGTGTTTTTTTTGGGCTGTGCATATTATGTGTAAGTTATCTTAGTAATATACTATTACTACATTTTTCGTAATACAGTTATATACAAATTGTAGCATGTTTCTCTTCGAGAATAGTTCTATATTTTTATTAAAATTACAAACATAAAATTGTACAATTTAAATCGAGAATGCAGCTTTTGTAGGTTTATGTTGGTAGCAGTGAACTTCCTGTCGTGTCTATGACTACGCTGCCATTTTGAAACGGCAGTGCTTTTTGTTCGTGTAGAGCGTTAGCTCGTTGCGGGGTCTAGACCGTATTTTAGCAAAGTTTAGTTTTAATTTATTATACGAACTCTATCATTATGAGCTGGCAAGATTATGTCGATAAACAGTTAATGGCATCCAGATGTGTGACAAAGGCTGCGATTGCCGGTCACGATGGAAATGTCTGGGCCAAGTCGGAGGGATTTGATGTAAGTTTTTCATTAAGTTGAATATTACGTGCTCAGTGACTTGCATTTATTAGTACATGAATGTGCAGAAACGTTCGCCAAGTGCATATTTTGTGTCCCAAAAAGTGCCTAAAATTTTGGGTAAGGAAGGATGACGAATCCGGCAACTTGACAAGATGGCGACATGTGGTAGCGATGATTTCAAATTGAAAATGCGCAATTTGCGGACTAGCCTCTACCTTTTAGCTACAATTTATGATCTAATGCGAATAGTATAGTTCAATTAATGTACTGTTCGATTTTTTTAATGTATTTCTACCGTCTAGCAAATGTAGAAAGAATTACCTTCGCCGGCCGGTATTTGAGTTTGGTTATAACGTACACGTTGTCGATATCTTTTCTATAATACCCTCTTTTCCAACAAACATAAATAGGTTTCTTCACCATGCACAATATGTACCTGAATTAAAACTTAAACTCACTTAAAATTATTCATGTTAATACTAAAACTCCAGAATAAAGAATCTGGCCAGTATTACTAACAATTGCCTGTATTCAGTAAACCTATGTTCTATTTACAGTAACATCAACATAAATTTAAAACAGATTTGTGATTATATTAATATTTATATGTGCTCTTGTTTTTATTTATTAGCCTTGTAGTATTCATTTTTTGTTATATATGTAACATATTATGTACTGATATTTACCTATTATGACCTATAATTTTGGTCCTACCCAAAATTATAGGTATCATACATACAGCAAATATTGGTGATACTTGAGCTCTATTTATTTACTGTAATAAATATATATACATACATATGTTTTCAATACTGTTATTTTATTTTGATTAATATACAATTAATTTTACAATTGAACTGGCTTTACATGTCAAACTATAAATATTTTTAGGCATACAATATCCATAAATATCTTTTGCAATGACAAGTTTAGAATAATTGTGAGTTAGTGGATTCCTTTGCAGTGTTGCTTGCTGGTTAGTGACTATTATGGGATATTAAAGCCTCCCCGTCTGGTCTTTTTTCTTCTGTATTTCTTGGTTTAGTGGACTGACTACATGATTGATGATTGTGAGTGATTGCTAAGTATTTGGGGATTGATCTACTATTTGATAAGCATAATTTATTATAAAATTGCATTTATTTTTAATTATGCAATATAATATAACCCTGTATTAGGTTCTTCGTGCATTTCACCATATTTGAAGATAGGTGGTAAAATTATGAAAATATTTTTATAATAATGTAAAGTCTATGATTTTTCATAGATATTTTGTCACTCTTATATTATGTAGTAAGGCATGTGTTGTGGTTAACATGCAAAAATTGTATTTGCGATGATGTTATCTAAGTGCAGCAGGATCAATCAATCTTAGTCAATTTTATATTGTCTAAGGTAGACAAAACCTTTATAGAACAAGATAAAATCGGATGTAATTTGCCCATTTTCAGTGCTATATATTTTTGTATACACTTATGTGTTACAATTGCATTTTCTAAAGCTATGGAATTGTTTTTTTTTCTTGGAACTATCCTTCCAGGAGCAACTTTCTGATTTTTTTATAACAATATTGATTTTTTTTAACAATATTGATTGTTTTATAACAATATTGATTTTTTCATAACAATATTGATTTTTTTTAACAATATTGATTGTTTTATAACAATATTTTTAAAAAGCAGTCGAAGACCAGTTTTTGTTTTCGTCCTCACCCACCCACATTGAGGGCTGGAGTATTGGCTATCCTATTCTATACTATTTCTCATCTGAAAATCTGTAAAATAAATAAATATATTTCATTCTATTTTATATCAGTCTGGACATAAGTTGCTAGTTGTGTGTGGCCAGATTATTTTTGAATCCGGCAATAAAATACATGCAAATTCTTGCCTTTAAAATGTATACAGATATAAAAAGCAAAACCTTTGGATACTAATCATAGGTTTGAAAAGCAAGTTAAAATTTTATAGCAATCGAAAAATAAATTTAGCTTGAGAAAATAGCACATAAATGTATATATCTATAATTTGGTTGTTCAAAGATATCAAAAGATGAGGTCGGGAACATCGTGTCGGGCTACGACGATGAATCACTCCTCACGAGCGGCGGCGTGACGATAGCGGGCACGCGGTACATCTACCTCAGTGGCACAGACCGCATCATACGCGCAAAGCTCGGCAAGGTCGGCGTGCACTGCATGAAAACTCAGCAAGGTGAGCAAACAGCCGTTGATCGATGTTCGGCCGCGCTGTATGTAACACCACACATATATAACATGACGTAATTAATTCCGATACCGACGTTTCGTAAATTTTACCATTTTATAGATGTAGACTCCGAATTCAAATTGACTAACATTGAATCGTAACATATATAAAGATAACTTCATAGACAGATATAGGACAGATGCTATCCGATATCGACGATATTTATCTTTTCTTTTCATATCCCCTATATTAGTAATACATGTTGGGTTGCATTTATTTAGCGCAATGTCTAGTTGCGAGTTTAGTGTACGCTATCATAGCCCTGTTATTATGTAGTGCGCGCTGTAAATGCCCATATTTAGTATGTAGTGACAGTGGGTAATGTTAAATCATAAACCAGCAAGTTAAAAAGTAAAAGATGCTTTAATTATTTCAAATGTTAGTTTGACTGCCTGTATAACATTGTAGTTATTACTTCATTAGCTTATCGTTTTAAATAATCTTATGACGCTTATCACTTCGTAACAGAGTAATTATCGTCAAATACACGACATATTCTTTGCTTCGTGATTCATGTTGATATACCAAGAGGTGAAATAGAAATAAATAGTGATGCTTATGAAATCCATATTACATGTTTATTATATTTACTTCCAGCGTTAAATGTAACTCGGGTTTAGTAGTTTCTAAATGTTCAATAGACATAGAATCTGGATAGTTTTGTCTCGTTTCTCCCGTCGCTATTCCCATTTGTATTAAAACCATACATTTTTAACAAATGGATTAATAGTCCACATTTTCTCCGCAAACGAGTGGCTGATTACAGAGTGTAAAGTGGTAATCTGCGAAATCCGATTGGATCGAATGATGCACTATTTGAGTCCACAGTTTGGCCCACATTGATTCAAACACGCGTCTTTTATACTCGTTACTTTTAATCCTTGATATTGGATATTATAAATCAATAAATACCATTTCAACTGGACCCACATTTTGTACATTTTCAAATAGTGTTGAGATTTGTAGTGTGGGCTAACTCTGCCTAGTAAAAATCATAGATTTTATTTTATTACTCATACATATTTACATAATTTCTTCTAAAAACAGTGGCAGCGTTATATTGTTTTGTGTTGTATAAATATTTAGAATGAGTTTATGCCCATCAATCTGTTTTATTGGTTCATACTACTTTCTAGCTACAGCGCAGTTTCTGAAGATCTACTATGATCCAATCTATCAATTTGAAATTCGCCATGTGGGCTGGGTAGCGAATAGCTAGTGAACGGAATATACTATGTACATAATTTTCTCGGTTTCGGTTTTAAAGGGATGTTTCTTTTCAGCCGTGGTCATTTCTCTCTATGAAGAACCCATTCAACCCCAGCAAGCCGCATCCGTAGTGGAGAAGTTAGGAGACTATTTAGTTAGCTGTGGATATTAGAGGTAGGTTTTTGCACATTTTCTATGACACCATTGTTGTTTATGCAATGCAATTAGCCACCAATCTCTACCTAGTCAAATCTACTTTTCTATTTAACTTAAATAAAAGTAGATTTTCCTACATCATTGTCCCTTTTTGTCCACAGATCGAAGCGCGCCGTGATCTAAGAATACTATAAGATAATATTTTTTCCACAGGGAAATAAGTAAACTGCATTTTGTATATTCTATAAAAGTGATAAGGACCGTTCATTTGTTTTGATATTTGATAAATTACGGCGTCATCAGTGTCTGATGCGTTCAGTATCTGTGTGCAAATACAATTACTTTGCGGATTTTGGACTCCTTTTATACGCTCACCGCTTCCACAGAGTGATTGTTGCTGCAGACTGGTTTAAATTTGTATTTTGAAATTGCTTTTATTGACCATATGGTAAAGCCTATTTTAGCTTTGCAAGCAGGTCTCAAAGCATGGTGTATAGAGATTTTTTTAGATTTCTTTTCAAGCATTCTGAGTAAATTTTAAAACTCGCGTGTTTTCGATACAGTATTGTGGAAGCTCGCCGTCAGTAATGTTTTGCGCGCAATACAGATGCTTGATGAGAAAATATGATAACCACGTAATGAAATTACTGTAACCATATACAACATAATTATTATATGTAATTTACAAATAGGCATTTGTGTAAGGCTTGTTACAAATTGAAAGACACTGTAACCCAAGTAAAATATTACAATTTTAATTGAAAATCTCTAGTCCCACTGGAACCATCGTGTGCGCCCCAGCCGACGCGGCCGGCCGGGCCGCAGCGGCGCCGAATACTATTTCGCTATGCTTCCTTTTAATTACGCCACCATTGTAATCTTGTGTAGTGAATAATAAACATTTGCATTCTGTTCTATTCTATCTCTTAGCTGCAGATCTAGAAGCGCTCAATTATCCTGTATCCTCAAACAAGGCTTGCAGTAAACGAAGGGTGCATATTGTTTATATTTGATATTACTACTATAGCTTTGTACATTGTTTCTGATAAGCGATGGGAACTGTGTCTATCTAATAATAAAATGATTTGTATTATATCCGTCTGTTTCTTTGCTATATATAGTCCCTAAAACCCTTTATTTTTATTTGGTAGGTATTGAATGAAACCACTCGGTGCTAATGAACATAATTTATTATCTTTCACAAAATCTACAATATAAGAGTTAAGTACACTCGAATACAAGGATTGGTATAAAATGTTAAAACAGTAGTTATAGCCTATAAAGTGATTTTGGTTCTTTAAAAATTACAACACACGAGAATCATTTTCCATGATTACAATATCTAACGCTACGAGATATTTAGTTTTGTCAATATTAATTATATTGAGTAATACGCAGCCGATAATTATTGCGTAAAAACAAAGATTTTGAATAGTAAAAGTAGTTTTGCGCACTTGTTGTTTATAGTACTTAATGTGAAACAAAAGACTGATGTACTTGGCGTACTACGTGGTTATCTACATTGCTACATTCCTATTTAACTTTCAAACAAATATTAACGTGTTTGCGAAAATACATTGCTCGCCTTACAAATAAATTATGCTTTTGTTATATTAACTATTGGTTAAAGAAATTAACAATATCGCTATACATTTGCAGTTAATTAGTTGTAACACGCGACTAAACAAACTTATTTATTTTCAAACCTTGAAAGCCACAATTCACGTACGTGTAATAAATTATTTACGTCAATTTTTTTTATCTTAAACCAAAATTCTTAAAGATTCATTTGACCTAAACTATAAGATTCATTCGGTACTATCACCGAATTGAATATGTTAGAACAGTTTATCAGAGCCTGCAAGCAATATACAAATTACTGCGTGGTCCGGGCCGCGGGAGAGATTTCAACGTAGTCATAAAATGTAGGCCCCTATATGGTCACGGGTGTTCCAAGGAGTAATGACGAGACTTCTTCCATAGACTTCTGAAGAAACCTTTACGTTGTTTCTGTCCTGGTACTTCTTCACCTGTTAACAAGCAAAAATACCGTTAGAGATTCACGAATATCTATTACGTTTTCGAACATTGTCTGTTTGTTTACATTGTAAATATTCACGTTGATCATAATATTAAAAGGATAATTAGGGATTTCAAATAATTACGCTTAACGAGAAATTTTGGAATATATGAAAAATGACGAATATGAGGAAAAATTTATTGAATGTACCTATGTTAAAACTGTAGTGTAAAATGTAGGGGTCGAGGACCTTTAGTGGGTAAGGGAACGCGAATGTCAAGTGTACGCGGCAATGTCTGTCGCATTCGGCGATCGATACTGCGCCGGCCACGCGCCGGCCCGCGACTCCCGGGCGCTGCCACCCTCTAGCGCTGCACCGTATTGGTCGGAAATCTCACTAACACTCGCCCGCACCGCTTCTATTAGCGACTGTATTTGATCAGCATGTGTTAATTTATCACACTATAACGTATTTTTTTCAAGAAAACGTCACAATTCTTAATAAATACCTTGTTTATAGAAAACTGCTTCAACTTAAGATACCCGATAAGAATAGAGGCATATATTTATATATAAATATAAGATCTATCTATAATCGTTTCTGGCAAGATATGAGCGATGAATCATTAAAACGGCAGTCATATTATTATTACGGGAGATATGTAGTTCTAAGGTCAAATTGTTTGTAATAATATACATGTCAATATCGCCCTCTTAGACTAAATTTATGTTAAAATGATTAACAAAATTTAATAACATACAACCAGATCGTATCACCGTCGTCTCATATATTAACTTGTCTATGAAAATGTGTAAGCAAAGCTCTTTTGAAGACCACCAGCTCGTGTAGTACTGCAATATTCAATCAAAATATTTATTCCTAAAAATGGTGACAATTTTGTCGTACAGTAGTTTTAACTCACTCGCCGCCGTGTGTTTCAGCAGTTGTACGACAACCCTTCAAACCGGAACAATTAAGCAAAGCTTCTGAATATGCACCAGTTACTAAATGTCAATTCCTAGAGAGAGATTATATTATCAAGTATTTACAATTTTACCAAATTATTTCTTCGGTAGCAGACTCGTGTAAGTCAATACGTAACCAAATAACAAAAGTAAGTTTTAAAATATGTGTAAGGCGTCTTAAATTTTTGTACGTATATTACATTGTGCTTAGCGGCAGTTTACCGTTAGGTTGAGTCAACGTGAATGTTAGACGAAATCTTTAAATTTACATTGTCCGTTTTTGCAGTCTAAGCGAAGCTCGGCCAAACCTAATTAGCTTGATTTTTTACTTCGTCGCTCTGGATAAAGTCATGAATTCATTAAAAACTCATGAGACCGTGAATCATTTATTTAAGAATTCAATAATCCGAGTTGTTTCTGTTTCGTTTTACCCAATTAAAATTGACCGAGTTTTGAATGTTTTTGAAAAGTGTGGATATTTATTTTTCGAAACTTATTTTTAAATTAACTAAAAGTTTAGAATTTCAGTGATGAAGTAAGAGCGCGCTGTTTGTAGGGCAGCCGAGAATAGAACGGTAGGTAAGCAGATATTTTCCAGCGCGCGTCCCAAATGCCACGCATGCTGCTCGAAAATAGCCGCGCTGATGCTGTTCTCGACATAATAATATGTGATTCTGGTTAACGAAATACTTTTAATTATAGTCTTCGTTATGATAATAAAAAACACTTTGTTACTTTAACACTGCGGTCACTGGTATATGCCATAAAACAGTTAAATAAACTAACGAAATAAAGGAGAGACCAATAAGTCAATAATATTGTCATAAATGTGATTTTATCTGTGTCATATCTGTAATGTTTAACATTGTATAAGTATCTCCATATTCCAATCGCAAAGACGCTCGACTATTTATAGCCAGCACAGAGGAGGCCCGCCCGATTCAAGTTCATTGGCTAGACTCCCCGCAAAGATTATAGACACTCCATATGCTCCAATCCAAAGCTGATTATTCTTGATTTGAGCGTCTGTAGCCGTTTAATCATTACAGTTATTATGTTCTTTATAAACAATTTCCCCATTACAATAGCAATTATTACAAAAGAAATGAATGTAATTGTAAAATTTTGTAAATTGCTGTCCTCGCCAGAGAGAGAGATTTAATGTTTGAAGCAAAGTATTGAACGGTAAAAGAATTCCTATAACCTTAATGCTAATATTGATAAGAACAATTTACAAGTCTTGTAGATCATATTGCTATAGTCAACGTTCTACAACATATTACCATTCGGTAGCTTAGTTACTTCATTTTCATTGTAGTACTGTGATATTGCAATGGAAAATAAAGGCGTTAAAACTGAATGACGGTTCAAAATAAGTTAATTGTTTTGTTAAAATGAGTCATCTATAATGAATCACGGTACTCTTTCGCTGCGGCTCAACGGAATCAAGCAGTTGGCACAACGGAAGTATCATTCGAAATCTAAACGGGTCACAGAGATGGAATGGGGAAGCGCGAAGGGCTGATGTCGGGGTCGGGGCGCAGGCGGGGGCGCGGGCGGCGGCGCGGGGCCGCGCGGCTCGGGGTTCGTCGACTCGCCGGTGAAGGGCAGAGAGGTCGGTGCGTTCGCTTTCGTAGCGGCGGCGTGTGGCGGCGGCGGCGTGCGGCGGCGGCGGCCCCGTATCGATCGCAGCCTCCGCAGCCGACTACGCGCGCATCTCCACCGTATTTGTGCGCGTACATGTATACTAGAATACTCTATTAACCTATGCGCCACATCTTGCACTAATCGGATACACGGATTTTTATATTCAATCAATTGTAAATATCTAATCGTAATTCTAGAGAATAAAAGTAAACGACATTAAGCAAGATGGCAGAAATCACGTGCTACAAAATCATATCCCTTTTTAACTCAAAAAGAAGAAAAAATCTTTTTTCTTTCTGAGTTCATAATGGAAATGAAAACTACAAATAAGATATTGATGTTTTAACGTATTTAGATCATATTTATTAAATTGAAATGTAAATGTATTCGGTTGTTTTGTACAGATTGCTGCACGGTTCGACTTGCCTCATATTCCTTATAACTTATTAGATATATCAAAGGTTATCGAAACCCATCAACGTTACCTAGTTATGTAATTTGTAGGAATTATCTGATCTCTCACTAAATAGCGTAAAATAAATTTCTTAACCGCGTCTGACTGCCAGTTTATCTTCTTTCTGGGCTATTTGCTATCAAACTCTACCTAGGATTCTGTTGCGGGTGTTCGGAACACTTCAGTATGTATCTATTATATAAGTAAACCTATGTAGGAGTTGTGTGAATTGTGTGGTGTATTACGACAAAAATGTATTAAGTCACAAAAAAATAATAGTCAGATCACTTTCACAGTAAAGAACATAAAATGTCAAATGTTTTCCCGACTTGAAAGAAAAATTGCATAATTTCGAAATAACCACGGATTTTTATTAGTGATCGTTCGCCTCCGGTGTTGTCTCGTTACGCGGTGTAATACGAGCCGCGAGCTGCGTCCTGCGCAGCCTCCCCGCCGCCGCCCCCGCCGCACTAGACGCGCCACCTTATGTATGTACCTATGTATTAATCTGTCTACGTACACCGAAGCTACCAATTCGACTAATTCAATGGAAATAATAAACGCTAGGTACATATTTTTGTGGGAGCGGACGTCGAATAGTTCAAACATATTGTATTATATGAATAAATTCTGTTAAATGGCGCTAAGTTCGCTATTATTATGAGATTAATTATAAACCAAAGAGTCAACGAAGCGAAGTCATAAAACGATGTTAACGACACTTCCAATAGTCCTATAATCAACATTCAGTTTAAAGTAGTGTCATAAATTATACTCCCTTGGGCGAACACCCAGCCGAGGGAAGGGCGTTGCATCGCGTGACCTCTTATCGATCGCGTCGCTCTCCTCGCCACTTGTTTACTTCATTAATTTAAATAATCAATATTTATCTTGACATTGCCAGTGTTTAAGTATAGGGACAAATGGAGAACAAAAGATTTACGCAGGCGCGCTGTTTATTGTTCACCATTATGCGTTATATATAAGCTGCATGTTTTCGTTATGACACTATACATTTCAAATAATTTAACAAATAACCTAATTAGTCTAGCCTAAGTCTTCAATTTTAGATACACATCATGTTTCGAAGGATGCTACACCCTCATCACTTAAAGCGCACAATCAACGACATACTATGTTAGAACATTGTTGTGTAGTTTAAAAAAAGAATTATTTTTAAATAGAACGGAGTGAATGAAATTGATCGCAACGTGTGGTTGAAACATGTATGTATTTCTGAAAGTGGCATTGTCAGCATCGAGGGCGAGCGCTAGTTTTAGCTGAGCCGACTGACGGACGTCGGGTAATACTATATCTTTAACATATATATCTCGTCTGTTCAACTGATATGACGTAACCGTCCATCAAATTCATAGCTCAATCTCGAATTATCTATAGCGATATGTACCGTACGAACACGTACAGATAAAGGTGGACCAATCCAACGACTGCGCCGCTATGATATGAACATATTAAATATGAGAAAACAAAAAAAAATAATTCAAGGAAAGGTCCAATTATACAGAATACCAATATTGGACAAAGTTGTATCGAAATATTCGTTTCATATTCATAAAATGTATGAAGACACAATTACGAGAAATAAAATATGTAATGAATATTTATGCGCGCAATCCTCACAACGCCTACAGATACCTAATCATAATTAAAACTATTAATTACAGAGAAGCGTGTCATATTTAACAGTTATCGATTTTGATGTGCGTAGAGTAAGTTGACTTTAAAAATCATAATTAGATGAGTAAGATACACGGTTATAAGTAAACAAGTAAAGGCAAATGGTGAATCACTTTCGATTGCTAATGAGGACGACGATGCGGAAGCGACCTTCTCCTACATAGGACGGAACCTTCTGAGTTGTCTCATTACATGTATTGCTCACTCAGCGTAGGTTACTATGCAGCCAATAGATCTACCACGAAGTTTGTTGATATTGGAGTTTTAGTAAATGCATCGTATATTCGTATATTCGCATAATCACAACATTCGTAACATAATTATATTCATCCATTGAACATTTACACAACATTGGCAGGATACCACGCATGTTATGTAATAAAAATATATGTATTTATGTAATGTGATGACCTTGTTGGTGTCAAACTGGTTTGCGTTCATCTGTTTGTTTATATATTTTTATATTGAAGTTCAAATTGTTTTATTCATCATATAAGTATAAATAAACTTATATAATTAGTAACAGCAACATTTGTATAATATATATTCTTATATATTATATAATATTGTTTATATTCTTTAAAAAACCTTTTAAAAACATGTTTACCCTGTTACCGCAGTACAAGGTCGCTTTGGCTGGCAATACTGGGGCGCGGAGCCGCGGGTACTTCGTCTACCAGATCTGATCACAGCAAAGCGACTTGGATGTTATGTTGATGTTTTGAATAACAATGTCATCAAGTAAGGTAACTGCTAAGTAATATAACCCCCTTTACATAAACTCTGTAACAGTTCTTATGTACTTCTTATGTCATTCTTTGGTTCTATTGTAACAAAAAGTATACAATTTTAGACATTGGTATTGATCGTTTTTAAATAATGTTCATATTTGCTTTGTCTAACTTGCCCATGCCAATTCAATAGGTTTTTTTTTGGTACATTTATTTATTTATTTGTTTCATGTGTCCGTCATGGGTACGATATTTTATTTAATACTTGAACAGCAACAATATGGTATTAGGAACATATTAGGTTCACATAACACCATCTGTTTGCCCGCTGAACACATATCGCAACCTTTTCGTGCAGCTGTTATATTCAGACCCTTTGTTTTGTTCTGTATCTGCGATACATAGAAATATGACCATAATTTTTGAATTTGATAAGAATCATTTTAAGATGCTTAATAAAATTAAATAATATATTATAAACAAAACCTACAATAAAATTAATCTTGATGTAAATTCATCATACAACCTTAGTGGGATATGCGTAATCTATACCTATATTTAGGTCACGCGTGAAAGGAAAAAAGCATGTTATACCTTTTTATTACTTATTGCAAAATTGGGATCGTAAAACTTATAATTGGTATTCAAAATATCGAGATTTGTTATAAATAAAAATCAAATTAGGTAATTGCATGACATGAAAAAGTTTTAATATATTGAAATAAAGCATTTTGATCATATTATGACCTCTTTAGCTTGTTGTTGTTGCATGAAATATTTGTTTATTTTTACTTATATTGCTCTATCGTTTAATAATTAACGTCTTTATTTTCTTGTACCGAATTTTATTTTTTGTAAACTATCCTTATTACTCTCACACTTCGTCTTTATTAAAGAATTAAGTATGTGAATAAAAATAAATTCTTAGGCGAAAAGTCACGTGAATTCCGTTACTTTACAATGTGTTTTAATTAATACGCCACGTATACGTAAGCCGTTCATTCAATGTTATTTCTAATGAATATATTAGAAATTTAAAGCAATAAACATATGCAAAGATTATTCAAAAATTTGTAATATGCTCGTATGGATAGCAAAAATGTTTGAAATCCTTGAAGCCGTAAATAGTGAGAGATTCCCCGGTTTGAAAGATGAATTATTAATAAAATTATACATCCGGTAGTTCGTTGACCGCGATACCAAGTTTGTTGGTATAGCAACACCGGTGCTTCATTGTTACTCGTATCAATCCATGATTATTAAGGAAAATTATAGTTACATTATACGAACTTAAACTTTTAACCGATCATAATTAGTAAAGCGTAATTGATAACAAATTTTATTACGATTTATAGAATTATATTTATGCGCTCTATCGGAACATAACATGTACGTGAATTTTAAAGATTGAAATTAAGGGGTTGGTTGCGTAGAATACGTCAAGCGTCCGGGTGCAAAGCTGCGATAAATAGAGCTAAAGCTATTAATATAGAGTTTAAGAAGAGTTGTCTGCGGTCGCACGGGACATTTGCAATGATTAGTTAGTCCATTCCTCAGGTTAATGAATGGGGCATTTCTTCTCAATAACTATATCGACTGGTTTTCTGTTTATACGTTATGCTGAGCTATTTATTGGGACTCGGCCAAATGGTGCGAGCAGTGTAAATGTTTACCAGTAGCTGTTCGCCAACAATAAACAAATTTAGGTCGGCGTGGAAGGACGAAAAATATGGAATGTAATTACTTGGCGCTTTTTATTGCAAAATTTTAATATTCCCGCCCCAGACGTTTACGAGCAGTACAACGTTTAAAATATTAACGCTAGAGTTGATTGAACCAATTAATTGAATCGGGCTATTGTTTATCATTAAAAACAAGTGTCTACGTCGTTATAAATAATCTCTAAAATGTAGCTAATTAACAGTATTAATGAAGTGTTGTAATTTGGAAAAATGTTGAATATCTTGCAGATAGATATGGAAGGTTTTATATAATCTGTGGACGTGGAAAATTCGTTTATCTACCTGAACAAATTATAATAGGTAGGTATTATATTTACTTTAAAAATAACTCACAAAAACGGGTATACGTATAAAGAAATATATTACCTTACCGTATTAAAAATAATAATAAAACGCAAGTGTAAAGTACCTTTAAAAATAAAATTATATAATCAATACATAATGCTCTTTCGATTTAATATTAAGTGTTTAGTAATATAATCATTTATAATATATATCTTCGACTTCTATGATATCTAATTTATATAATGTACGCATTTATATAATTATATACTTCTAATTATTAGAACGTGAACGAAACCTGTGGCATCACCTAATAATTATTTTTCCATTATGAAGACATTTCTACAGTTGTTTTAAGCTAACTGCTTCGTATGGTCTCGCAATAAAAAGTGCGGAATGCAGTGTTAGCGCTGAAACTGTTTCAATACCAGATTATTACCAGGATTTACTAATAATACGCTGTCTCACATTAATTTCTGACAAAAATATCTTTATTTTCTCTCTCAAAACAATGTCACTTATTTATAAAATATTATAATTGAAATATAAACAGTTCAGGTATTGATAGTATTGTTAGGTTCTACGTTACATAAACGGTATAATATAATGCCGAACCGTTATTACTGTGTGTCTCAATAATAATTATAGGCAATAGCTAAAGGAGCCGAAAAGGGCACAATGACGTTGTCGCATGACTCATACAGAAAACGACTAAACAGAAAGTAAGTAGCGCGATAACAATTAAGAATCCAACTTTATCTCGGCCAGTGATAATGGGAGTGAAACAAAACATCAATTAACGAATACCAAGACACTTCGCTCACCAGACACGAGTAATGGATGTGCACACTACAACCAATTAACCACTCCTTCATTCCATGAGGTTCGCTGTATGGGGAGAAACTTCTCGAAGAAAGAAGACTTTATGAAAGTTAATCTAAAATAAAGGTCTTCGTCAATATTGGTGTTTGTTGGTAGGTACACATTTGCCTCGCAGAAAAGAAATTGTGGCATTAGGAACTTTATTCGAGTCAGTGCGTATGGGAATCTTTTGGTCGTATTACTGTGTTACACGCACGACCGCATGCAATATGTACCGGGTAAGAAAATAACGTTGTTTTATTATTGCCGCATTAACAAAAGTTCATTACGAATCTTAAGACTAATAATGTTTAAAAAAACTACGCAAATACTTTAGTGACAACGTCAAAACCTCGGAGAATACTGTCTTATTATACGAACTAACTACGCTATTTATGGGTTGAACTAATTATTCTGTAAAATTTTAAATGTATCCCTATTTATACAAATATACGTTTTTGTCTGTGTTTATCATTATAAATATTTGAACTTTGATAGTGTAGGATCGATTTAAAATATTTAGTTATTTAATGTGATCATAATTACATGGTAATTGAATTAACACTGATAAGTTATAACCTTCTGTTCGTAGTATTATTTGAGTTTTGTGTCTCATGTTTATGTTTTCTAGGGAAGCCGACATTGGAAGTTAATCGTCAGACACTATTTTAGCGGCATATTATGGGTCTAAGATGTGACAAAATGTTACGAATATTTCCGTCGAGGGTTATCTACTTCGTACGAAAATAAATTATATTAATAAGTATCTATTAATATAGTTATTGCGATTGCATTGACATTCAAGGGTGTGATGAAGAATTGATATAGCATATAAAAGCTGATATGAATTTGATGTAAGATAAGATTCGATATAGATTTGATAAGAATAATCTTAATAATACGTACATACATAGGCCTATTTAGGGTTTGAATGTTTCTGTCGAAAATGTATGAATATAATATGATATGGAGATTGAATATCGGAAAGTAAATGGATGCGGCACTGTAGGGACGTGGCTCAGTGGAAAAAAGTGCTGCCCACGTATTCACAGCGGATGTCTCATTATCTGAACGTGTGTCCTATTGATATGTCACGTCTACCGACACGCTGACATTGTGTTCCAACGTTCTATTATCATATCAGCTGCTCAGGATGCTTTATCCATGCAACATTTACGTATATAATAATGACCATTGTTCGTTTTGGGTCAAAATTATACACATACAATACACCCGTTGATTTCAGGCGACAACGGTGAATGTGGGCTGTTGGGCATTTCGAAAATTTTTTAAACGTAGGTATTTATAATTGTAAAATAATACACTGAAAATACCATAATAATAAGTCCCTAAATAGTAACGTAGACCTTCGAGTACATATTCGACGTGAATTTCACTCGATTATGCCGCCCGGCAAACAAGTGTCCGAAACTTTAAAATTAGTTTCCGCCTCATCGAATTGTCGTGTCGTCGTCGTCCCCACCCCGCATGGGTTTGAAGTTTTGTGCAATCGACTTCCACACCGATCCGTACTATGTAGAATATTTTATAGCGCAGCAATATGAGCACGATCACGTGGTTTCGCACGTGAAATACAATATTACCGGAATAGTTCGTTGACGTCGATTATAATCAAACATAATGTAATTGTAAATGTATCCAGTTCGATTGTAAAAAATCGTAGGCGTTATGTTCAAGATCATTGTGTTAAATCAACATCACGTTCAATACACATTTGTGGGCATCATTCGAGTCTTTAAATAGCAGGCAGCTAATAGCGAGAGAGAATTCCAATTTCCGCAAATATACGGTCGGGATGGGGTGTCTGGGTGAGCGGGAGCCCCTGCAGAGCGGGGCGTACGGCGCGGCGCGGGGGCGGACGGCTGGCCCGCGCGAGGGTGGCGGCGCGCCTGCGCCTTGCGTGTTCCAACCCCCGGGGACGCATGTGCGCGCCGCCCGCCCCCCGAACCAAACGCCCGCTCGCTGTAGACCCCTTTCCCTTCCCACCCATGAATCGCTCGATCATTAAGCACTCATTCATAGCATAATATTCTTTTATCGCTATAGCAACGGGCTCTTGCCGGCGTCGGGAAGCTGCCTCTACACGGAATAATCAATTTTATAAAATTGTACTCGAATACTGACCGTTAGCGGATCGGGCCGCCGGTGAGGTCGCCTCCTTGCTTCGAGCGTTTTCTTTTTCCTTTCCATTGTTTCCTGCAAGCAAAGATATATACTGTAGACGCTTGACACAGCTGCTCCGTTTACGGCTCACACGATAAGCGCAGAACGTGAGCATCATCACGTTCCGTGCAGATGACTCTTGGCTTTCGTAATACGTTCTTTACTCTGATAATTTTATATTCGGCTATTAAAAACCCTTGCAACATTAGATTCTTCGCATTTTATGTATAATAAATAGAGTGCACGTACATTACAACCGAATACGCCTAAGTATAAGCCAGCTCTAGGATTGCTATTCACTTTGGCGTAGCCTCTGGCTAGATTCAACAGATATGACTTTCATACTCATGATACCGTTTTGTTTTATTTTCATATCTGATACATTTCCATTTCTAAAACTGTAAATGCTTAATATTTTGACTTCATACAATTTTATGCCACGTTATTCAGAGAAATAAGTGTCTTCGATTAATAAACAGATAACATAAATCAAATAAATATTTCTAACTTCATTTTTATTAGGGATTTATGAAAGATATGGTTATTATTTATATATCGCCTATGTATGCGTATATAAAGAAAATGAATATGTGTAGTGTGCAGGGGTTTTTAAATGATCATATCAATCCGAGCCGGAAATATCCGGGCGCTGGTAGGAGAGCGGCGGCGGCCGGCGGCGGGCGCCGCGCATTCCCGGGAGATCCTTTTTGCCAGCGCCGCGCGCCGCCCGACCGGTTCCTAGAGCGAGCGTTCAACCCGAGCCAGTCATTCGCTAATTTATACAATCGACTTTCGCTTACATTGCTCCAACAACATTTTGATACCACGACTGGCCGGTCTTCTCGAATAGCTTTTACATATCATGACTCGTGTAAAAATCTCACAACACCGTCTCTTAGTTTCAGATGGCAGACATGGAGTCGTATGATTTAAATTATAATCAACAAACAGGCAACCGGGCCGCTATTCATTAGCGAGGAACAATCCATAAACATGAAATCGCGCGCGGAGATCGGATGAGCACTGAAACGCAATGAGCTCAGTTGGAACGGGAACGCCTAACTTTTATGTAGAATGTAAAAAAAAATCAGTATGTATCTTAGTGCTAGAATAAAATGTGAATTTAATATTCCTTCATTTATTGTGTTAACGTAACGGTATCGTACATGTACAGCTGCCGCGGCGTGGTCGGTCTCAGGCGCGATATTACATTTACTCATTTACATAGGTAGGCGAACGACAAGAATTCGATACCAGTGGTTTGAATGTTCACATCTAGTTGTGTTTCTGAAGTTAAGAAATCAAATTTCTAAGTACTAATTACCTTCCTATCGTGACAGTGGATTGTTGATAAAGTTGTATGGATAGTTGCTCGATTGCATCGAAATGTAGTTGCGAGTATTTGTGGTGGAGGCGTTCGCGCCGACCTTGGCAGTGGCGTTGACTTGTGCGGCCTCAAATCGCGACCGTTGCGCCGAGACATACACTTAACACATGACCAGCATCTAGGGCTACCGCTATTGCTTCGTATTCAATAGATTCAACTTACATTTGATCCTCACCACGCCTCCCGACGTTCGAGTGTTCATCAAAAACATCAAGGTGGCAGTCCGCCCGTGCATTAATTAATTTTGTCTGTTTTTGAAATTGGAACGACAAAAATTCCAAGCAAAACGTTTACCAATGAAAGAGACGACGTCAATTAGTTTTATTACGTGAATTTAAAGTTTAGATTACTGTTTGTATACAATAAAATTTCGAAGGCCTTATTTGCACCTTAGTAACAGCCCTGTTAAAACCATATGTACTTGAATTGTACAATTCCGACAGTATGGTGTCTGCAATAAATATCTCACACAATTTAACACATGCAGCGACCGTTTGGGCTCCGTGCCCAAGTGCATTTAAAAATAGTTACGGTTTTATTAATCATCGCTTCATCATCGACCAAAAATTATTTTATGACATAATCTCTAAGCTTCATTGTTTAATTTACAATTATATACTATTCGCACGATTGCTACGAACGTCTTGTCGGATGTTTAGTTGTAGTAGGCTATGGCGGTCGCAATACTTATTGGTGCCTTATGTTTAAAATTGTAAGACTACAAGCCAGAAAGAACATATGCTCGTTATTTTTCGTGACTAGGTAACACGCAGTTCTTAACTTTCTATGCGGTTTGTTACTACTTCATTACAAATATATTATTTGTTGTACACACAATCACTACTAAACAATTACCACCCGCAACCCGTAACGAATCATCGTGAAAGTAATGACAGTTATTTTAAAAGCTCTCTAATTTATAATATTTAGTTTGTAAATCAAATACATTTGTGATAGTGTAAAAAGAATTTCATATTAACATATTATATTATAAACATGTCTCAAGTCGAGCGTGGCGCTTCGCCATATTGGATTACTACGAGGCCGTACTCGAGCGTATGATACGAAAGGATACCACTAAGGTTAAGCTTTGTAACATCGAGCGCAAAAGTTCCCGTTTATGCGAATATCCAATATATTTTGTTCATAATAAATCTTACTTTATATAACATAATTCGATTCGATATAAGTCGATGCTACCGGTTCATGGTTAGCGAGTGTTTTGAGCCAAGATTGTATAGGTAGCAACATTTTATTTCCAGTAATCCCTGAGTCTTTCATTTTATTTAGTAATCTATACGTTCTGCGAGCCCGGGCGTTTTTTGCACGAGTGTACAGTAGCATATGGTCTTGATGGCTGTCGGCGATGTCCATAAAAGCGTGTAGGTTAGGTACAACATATACCTACATCACATATATCTTACATAGGAAAAAACTTGTTTGTCCCTTTTTCGTTTATTTACCGAAATGCAAAGTGATTGATTACTAACGTAAATTTGTATTATTAAATGCTCACTGCACTGAAATTACCTTTATATGTAGTGAAACATGAATGGTGTAACAGAACCGGCTTAAAATGTGACAAAAACCGTTAAGATATAGTATTTGAGATTGGCAGCCATGATAAGCGAGCTTTTATGCTGCGTTGGTATGTCATCGGCCGGATGTGGACGTAGATTCGGTCGAAGTCGGATGTTCCGCCATTTACATGCGCGCCGCGTGCCGGCGACAATGCGCAGAAGGGAGCGCCGCCAGAATAATGAAGACGAGGGAAGCCATTTTTAAATTCATTTTATTATAGAAAAATCGATCTCAAACATCGCCACTACATGTTATTGAAGCGACGAGTCACCAACAAATATTTGTAAACGATATTACACAATACTTATCTATTATCCACTTAAAAACCCGTCATGATGTCAAAACCTGTTTACTATAATATTGTAATGGTTAGGTACTCGTTAGCGATTATCGTGGTACAAATATAGGTATATACTATACGAAAAGGTCTTTATTGACTAATTAATAGTTTTCCTCATATAATTTATTTACGCGTTGAAGCGTACAAAGCATAATAAAACGCCAATACTGTACGATTTCATTAATTTAGCGGGAAGTGATATATAATAAAGATATTGCTTTATTTGGGATATATTGACTGTGCAATTTGTTGGAATTTGTTTTAAATGTATAAAACATATCTATCTATGCATGGAGGTGATAGCCTTATTGTAAAATACTAGCTGTCCCCGCAAACGTTGCTTTGCCATATAAATGATTTTGCCGTTGGCGCAATATTTTTTTTGCTGCTCCTCTCCTATTCATCTTAGCGTGATGTTATATAGCCTACAGCCTTCCTCGATAAATGAGCTATCTAACACTGAAAGAATTATTCAAATCGGACCAATATTTCTTTAGATTAGCGTGTTCAAACAATCAAACAACCAAACAATCAACCAAACTCTTCAGCTTTATATTATTAAGTATAGATGTATTAAAAGATTTTAACATATATGATTGTCATACTTATCGTAACTAATGGAGAAAAGTGATCACCGTGCATGAGTTTACAAGCGATGCAATTGTATTTGTCGATCTGGTAGGAATGATTAAGAATTGCATGATTATGGGGCGTTATCGTCGCGATATGACGTATCTATATTTCGTTATCGGTATCGGTTATGAACAAAGGCGTGCGCAACTTCCATTGAAATAAATAAATCAACTAGTATGATGACATAATTTTCGGAAACGAAACAGAATATTGCATGACCAGATAACTGTAAAATCAAATTAATCTATTGAAATATAACACAGCCTTTTACTTAGGATTTGCCTGCAGCGGGACCACAATAACTTTTGCGGCACAGCAGCGTTTTGCTGTAATACGTTCCTGTTCAAAGGGTGTGGCAGTAAGACGCGCACTAAGCGTGATCCGTTCCGTATTGTCTCCTTTCAACAAAGTATCTAACATTATCAAGCTTTAAGCCGGTTTAGTACTTGTGTTATATAAAAAGCGGCGTACATTTCCTTCAAATGGGGGTAAGCTATTTTAATACTTTGGCAAATATCCAAATATTTGTGAAAAGAATCTGGAGAAGATTGAAGGAGTAGCGATTTATAAACTGTAAACGCCTAATACCCCGCATCGGCGAGCGCCGACGGTCCCGGCGAGTGAGGATTGACGGCGTAATTCATGAAAGAAGTAAGAAATCCAATCGCACAAGATAGCGGTCAGGTCACATGTAGGGCGTCGGCGCGGCCGCGATCAGCCCGAAGCCTGACCGGTTGCCATCTTTGGCAGCGACCGGTTTCGTCAGAACACACGTTCCGTGTAACAGTTTTCCAATCCCTACGTTATTATTTGTACTTCCATCGTATCCAACGACATTGGTACGATGAATATGTGTGAAATTGGTAACGATTTATCATTTTTCTATTTAAGTAAAGAGTAATGTTTGAGTCAGATAGCGTATGAACATCCTCGCGTCTCTATTAATCACAGCATGTGTGTACGGGCATCCTCCCTCGTTCGCTGGCGGTGCGGGCCGTGAGTCATAGTCGACATTAGTGCAGGGCGAGCGGGCGACGACTGTGAATCACTGCAGCGCGCCATGCCATACTATTATGCACATATTGATGTCGCAGGTAACAGAATCGCCATTGTATGCTGTGTGCCATTGTGCACCCAAACTTTTGAGCTCCTCGTAACCGATTGTTAGCGCCTTATTGTTACTCTATTGGAATATGTAGGCTTATTATTTAGATCGAAACAATAACACGCTTCACCTTCATTGAATGTTTAATTTTGGAGAAATTAAAGTCGTCTGTTAAAAATTTCGATTGATAAAACAATGTTACAAATTACCTAGTCCTGTTTTGTCGTACGTAAGATAATATTTATTAATAATAAAAAAACAATCATTTAAAGACCATTTAATTACACAAGTTTGTCGTCGAATGTACTAAAACATTATATTCTTCATATATCAGAAACGTAATCATTCCTATTAATCTGTTTATTTATGTGAGCTGTATTCCTCACAAGAAACGCAAATTATTATTTAGACTATTGGAACGGTCCTGATAGCGCCATCTATTGGCAGTCTGTGGAATTAGAAAATGTGAACTATGAAATACAGCTTAGGTACATTAGGTACATTTGCTGACACTTATTTTTCTATACTTAAGTCTATTTTTGATATTACTAATATAAATATATATAAAAACGGCATCGAATATAATAAAAGAATAAAATAAGTTTGAAGATTATTTTTAAACACAACCTACAAAAAGTACTCCTAATACTAGTAGTAATCTTTATATTTTATATTTCTGAGGTACGAAAATTCCATTTAAAAAATAAGTTTTTAAAAATGCTATTGCTCATTTTCAATACTTCTACATCTGTTAATAATCCACCTTAGATTATTTTAATCACCGTAACATTTATTAATTAATATACGCAATTTAATTTTTTTATTATTAGTAAGCTGTTGCGTAGGCCATTCACCTTATTAGACTACAAACTCTGCGTTTTGTATATTATTAAGGACGAAAATATAATAGGTAAACCTTTGGTTTTCCTTGTGAGCATATTATAAATACAAATGCTAATAATATTGTTGATAACATAATGTGCATGGCGTTGCGTGCTATGGCGTTAATATTAAACTTGTAACATTATTGTTATAATTATTATTTACCGGTTTATTCGAAAAGTGAATTATGTGTGCTATATTTTACGAATTAATTGAGTGGTTTGGAAAAATCTATAGGCTTACCGGTTCATTTTCTAACATCATTTAGTTCGTTCGGTATAATTTATCTATAATAAATTATTCCACAGTAATTACATTTTAATCGAATATCACATAATGCGTTAACCCATCACCTAAACACCTAAAATTGATCTGTAATAGTATTATGTATCATTATAATACACATCGCTGATCTCTTTTGCACACTTTTTATCTTAACGCTTGTTAAAGAAAAAGTTAACGAGAGTAAGTAACCTTGATGCTTAATGAAACCTGAAACACGCGACTAATTTAGCCGCCTTCGGCTGCGGAAAAATGCAACTGTTTCTAGGCAACATTTTCGCCGCGGTTCAACTAAGACTAACTGTTCGCTAATAACAGTTTTTCTACATAAATTCCTTCGCCAACAGATAATACTCAGCTTCTGTACGCTTATTCGACTTCGGAGTTTAAGATATGTATGGATTAAATTGAATTGTATCGTGAATAATTTAGCGCGTGCGACGATACAACGACTGCAAGTGGTCTGTAAAGTTAAGCCGCGCGGAGTCCGGTCGGCACTTGGCACGGTGATTAAGCTGTGGGGTTATAGATTAGATTTCCACGCAACAAAAAATATACGAGTACTATTGTAAGTGTTTATTGTGTCTGGGTGGAATGTTAAATATATAAACAAGTATATAAATTGCTCGCGGCTTCGCGCGCATTAATTCAATCATTAAAATCACATTAGAAATCTCACAAATAACAGTATTTGTCTACTACATAATGGGTGTTATTATATATACAAACCTTCCTCTCGAGTCACCCTATCCATTAAAATAAACCGCATCAAAATCCGGACGCCACTCAACCCTATTAAGAGAAATTTTAATTTTTCGTACTGACCCGGATTCTTTGCCCGCAAGGGTATATTATTAAAATATGCGCATTTACGATCCACAATTACATCGTTATGTTCATACCGCTTGTAGGAAGTCGTGAACACAAACATCTGTTATCAACTGCACCTAATTACACCATTGTATATAATGGGAAAAATGACAGGAACGGTTATCTTGTTCAATTTTCAAAAATTTCAAACATTTTCGAAACACCAAGCTTGCTGTGATAGCCTAATCGTTAGGGCTGCAACTTCTCGAGACCGAATTCCAATTTTGGCCCGCAACACAACTGTACAGTTGTGTTGCGGGCCAAATTAACGAACATTTATAAAATTGAGTATCATTAACTTTAGAGAGATTCATTTCATTAGAGATTTCACTCCGCTCAGAAAATATACTAGCTTCTGCCCTCAACTTCGTCCGCGTGGACTAGTGGTATTGTCTTCGACATTGACGAACTTCCATACAAACTTACATCCCCCATTTCAGCCCCATCAATCCCTTTCACGATAAAAAATACCCTATGTCCTTTCCCAACGCCAAGACAATCTCTGTACCAAATTTCATTGAAATTGTTGCTAAAGTGTTGCTAAGACATTGCCCTTAGAAGTAGGACACGTTGAGAATATGAAAAATAATTGATATAATTATATTTCACTCAAGCAATCAACATGAAATGTGTTTGATTCATAGAGATTTACCACCGGCATCAACATGGTTATTACAGAGTACTTTATCATCCTGAGTGTTCCATGTATATTCAATTAGTTAATGTAATGACCTATTTCGTAAAAATGTCATATCGCTAAGTGAATTTCGCAATACAATTACTTAATACATTGACTAATTTTACAGTCAAGGAGAGATCGACGATAAGGAATATATGTAAGAGTTAGAATGACTGTTAACACTGAAGTCACTACTGTAGTTATAAGTGTACTACGTCACCGGTTTGAC
>DWQT01000171.1:0-27890 GCA_018244895.1 Myscelus amystis hages | reverse complement strand
TTGTCAACTACACTAAACACTTGAACGCAACGTGTTCACACAGCGGTTGATGCGACAATAAATATTGTGTCGCAATACATTTACCAATTACAGACACTCGTGTTCATACAGAGACATTTGATGTATACTGAGTGTACGGTGTATAGTGTCGTAGTCTGAACCGGCCTGAACACACACTCACACACATTCAAACAACTGTGGTCAGGAATACACAAATTCACACTATACACATTAAACACATATATTTACCTTCGGACATACATTTATTACTTAGAATCTAAGTTAAGTTTTAATTTCTATTTAGAATTAAAGTTTCTCATTTTAAGTGACCATTGTCTTATGAGAAATAATACCTAACTGTAACGCATGAAACCCTTTTTCGGGTTAAAAATCGTTCAATTACTAACCCGGGTTATAATATAATTTACTCATCTCATTGTCGAATTTTGAAAATCGAGATGTCAATAACGTTTCAACATAGTAAAAGACTTGTCAAAATTTCCAAAATTACATATCTATTTTAGAAATACCAGTCAATACTTATGCAATACAATATGTTAGGTACCTACCTGCATATTGCATATAATTCATCTATATAGCGCAATATGAAATATACATATTTATAATCATTTGTTAATAAGTGTTAATAGGCAAAAGTGCTTTGAGAAAACCAAGAATACGTGGCTCTTTGAAAACAATTATGTTTAATGCCATTTCGTACACTATTTTAGTGCCAACGTCTTGAAGATTTAAATTTTGTACGTTATTTTAAATTCAAAACCTTGAGTAATTTAAAAGCAACGGTATAATGGATTCAGATGCAGCTATGCTAATAAATTATTCGGTTCTGCATTATATTTTATTCACATGCGCACACATTGCACTTAAAATTAAATGTGCGGTGTTATAAAACCTACGAATTCAGAAAATAATGTTTATCACATATTCTTTACATTTCATAACGTAAGTAAGCAATTCGGAAACATGGTGGGAGGCCAAACAAATTTAGTTATCACAACATCTATAAATTGTTGCATCTCAACCTAGCCGTGGGTAATAAAATCGACTTTCTGCCTTTATACGAAAACATTTTAAGAGCTTTCAGATTTATATAATAATTATTATGTTTTATTGGGTGTTGTTGGCGAAATGTGTGTAAAACAAGAGCATTACAATGTGAACTTTTGACCGTAATATTGACATTATTTATAATGTTTATAACACCGTTCACAGTGGTTTTTAGACCATGCGTAATTCGATTTCGAAAGTATAAAAGGTAAAATATCAGAGGAATATTCATTACAAATTACAAATAATTACAACACAGAACGCTTTAATAGATTGTAATTTGGTGTTAAATTTTAATTATCTTTTAATACGAGTATACTCGTACGTAGTTGCTAACGCTACATAACAGATCCAACTTTGTAAAGCCCGTCTGTGAGGGAGGCGAAATTAAGAGACACTTTGTGTCGCTTCATAAAGGAATGTGTACCTATATGTTGGCATCTATGTTTGTTGATACCCGGCTATAATTATTGTGTCTGTTTGTGTTAGGAATACGGTCCGTTATATTTCCAAAGCTAATAAGTCTCTTTATACTTATGACGTTTGTGCCAATTTCAACAATTGCAAGATGAAGGCACGCTTATTCCTTTTCAATACAAAAAATTTTACCAGCTAGCGGAACAAGCGCTATTTACAGCTATGTCCAAGTGTCCTACGATATTTGTTCCTTTGTGAGGTATTTATGTTGCGCTCGCTGCAAAATTAAATAAGGAATCGCGGTTATGAATGAAAGTGGACGTTTTGAGAGTTGCAAGCGGTGCGCAGGCGAAAATAGCTGCACAATAAGGGCATATAATACACGTTGAAGCGCGCGGTTTGCGCCAGTGTCACGCGGCGACTATAAATGAATTTGCGGCTACCTGCAGTGATATTCAGATAAATTACAAATGGTTACATTGATAGTAGAATAATAAGTCATTAATCAAATGCAACTTTCTCAAATATGAAGCATATTTTTTTGTCATCGCAAGATTTAATAAAAATCTCATCATGACATGCATTGGTCCTAGTTGTATAATCTCATTATCAATACCAATATTATGAATGCAAAAGTAACTCTGTTTTTCTATCACGCTTCTGCGGCTTAGTCCCTTGTTCGATTTTGATGAAATTTGAAATGGGCATAGCTTGATGCTTGGTGGTGAATATAGCCTATTTTACTAAAAAAAGTATGTATAATAGACAAATATGTATAATAGACAAATTTCAATGGTTTATAATAAAATCTATAAAAATCGATGTGGCTGACGCTTAAATAAGCTTTAAGAGATTTTAACTGTGCTTCTTCAAAATATACCTACAAGCACTCCGAAATGGCATAAGTATGTCTATATCGTTAAGTCGAGTCACATTAAACAAATTAATAATATACTCACTCTGATTACACGCGGACGAGGTTAAGGGTGAATACTAGTGATTCATAAATACTGTTATAATGTCTAATTTTATGAATGGTACCGCGTTCTTCGGTAGTTTCATAATAATCGGGTCACAATCATCAAACGGGAAGACACGGGTTATTATGTAAAACGATCCGGCATAATCCCGAAATAATCGCCCGTATAAATAATAATCCGGCTAATAAATAAACGGTGGCTAAAATACATAAGCCATTAGTATAAGATCCGAACGTTTAAGTGCCCGGCCGAACAAGCTAATTGGTCGTAAATTATCATAATTTGCTTTACTGCCCACCCCACACCACTTTAGCGCGGCGAGAATGTAATTATTAGATGGGCTAGTAAAAAAGCTGGCGTTATGATTTAGTGGTTAGTGCCGTTTAGGGCTTGACTTAATTAAATGCCGCACACAAAAGCTAGCTAATGATGACGGTTCGATGTTTGTCCGTTTGTATATTTCATAATATTCAATCATAATCATAATTGGGATAATTTAACATCGCACCATCTCTAAGGTAGTATACATGTGTTATAGTACTTGAATAAAAATATTTAGCTTCTTCCCTAAAGACTAAAGCACACAATACTAACGTGTCCGCAGTAATTAATATCCTTCAAGTTCGCAAGTACATTTTGACGTTGTGCATCCGTTTTGTTTTTGACTTATGGTGAACGAAGTCAATTGTCGTTGCTAAATGCTGTTGGGAAAAAATTCTGGACAGGCTCATGGATTAGGCGATTCAGTTACCAAGAAAAGACACCTAGAAGGCAAAATAGCACTAATGCACCAATCAATAATGAGTTATGAGTATTTTACAATTATATTTCTTCTTTATCTATAAAGAAAAAAATAAGCTTCTTAAATATTATCAAAAAAATGTTTAATTTCAAGGTTTTCCCTAACCTATAATACTATTAGGATAGGTGCCTAGCTAGCAATGACTGTCAATAATTATGTTCGCTACTCACTTTGCATTTGTCAATTCAGTTTCGACAGTAGTGTTAAGATTATTAGTGTTTTTTTAGTTAGAACATTATAGTTTTCACTCCAACCTCCTACATACTGACAGTAAACTAAGATCCCAACTCTGAGTCTTTCTAGTCTTGATTGCGTCTCAATATCAAATATGGTTCACAGGTATTACTACAGGAGCCATTATTAGTACTACACAATGATCTTTAACAGTGAAGCTTTCTCAAGCTTTGTGCTTTTAATTCAGTCGGTGGCGTACGAGACAGATGAAAATCTGGACGGACAGAGCGTAAGCCGCATAAAGCCCGAGTATTAGTGTCACGGTCTATTGGACACGATAATTGTCGAGATAAAATGATTTGAGCGAAAGCTCAATCGAAGAATAAATACAATTTCAATTTATTTCTCTATTTTTTAATTTCTTTTGCCCATCAATTTTATTTGACGTAAATAAGTTGCGTGGGCAAGCAGTTGTTGTGAAATTTGGAATCTTTTTAACCCTTTTATTATACTCTGCTGGACATTGGTCCCTTCTCGATGTGCATCTTGGTATAAATTCGCATGGGACTATTTAATCCCAATTTAAGCTTGGGTTAGCTAATGACTACGCAGCTGATAAAATTCGTACATGTTTTTCTAAACATATAATGCTAAATCCTATAAATATTATGGTGCCAGTAATTGTGTTAGATCAACCATTTTTAAGCCGCTATGATGTATTATATTGCATGATAATAACATATTTTATAGTAGCTACATCAGGCGCAATAGTTACAAAATGTGTGATAAAGATACTTATGATACCTTTATAAGATCTCATTTTTTTAACAGTTAAATTATTTTATTGTAAGAACTACGAGTACAGTTGTATTTTGAAAGTAAATATCTCGGTGTAGTGTACACTGTTAAAATTTACTATCTCGTTCAAGCCCCACCCTCAGTTGTTAGTACAAAGCGTTTATTGTTTACGCCCGAACAGACAGACAGACAGCTTTACGGCTTTAGTGACAATGTTCTTGTTGGTCTAAATGGGAACAGTTTTAATGGGTTCGCGGACAATGACGGTGTTCGATTTGAAAGAGCATTCCGCACCCATTATGTCCCCTACTAACTTTATAGTTGCATACGTATATGTAAGCGTTATTTCCTGTAAGATGACTTCCTGTGAGATACTCTATAAGAGAGAGAGAAATAATAGGTAGTATATAAATAATTTTAAATCTTTATTATTTTTTACTTTTTAGTTACGAAGTCGGTTTTTTTATAGATATCAATATTGTGTATTGATGACTGACTTCGTCACTAAACTAAGTTTTGTGACTACCTCAAAAATATACATCGAGTGCATAATTTTTTTCTAAATCCACTCATTCAATCACTTCAAATGTTCCTAACTATTTTTACTTGGTGGTAATATTATTGTATCTGGAGCTCCTAATAAACGCATGATAGATGATTTCCACCGCAGAGAACAAAGCTATTATTGTTAGACGGGACATACAGACGGGTTTACGACTCGTTATAAGATTAACAAGGCCCGCGACAATGTCTTGTTAGTGTCCTAACTCATTTGCATTGTAATGTATTGTGTGTCTGAACCGCACTGTTGCAATATTGGATTGTTTCTATATATACGGTGTAGGTATAATTAGTTTATTTATTAACATAAAATCCAAAGCCATGTCAATGTAAAGTAAACTTTACGGCTACAGACAATAACGGTGACATTTTACGTATAAAATCAAAAAAAGGAAAGAAACGGTTTCTTAATGTATGTTAATTGTTTGCGTTGTGCATTTGACGAAAATTGGTACAATTACCTACTAATAAATGTTTGATTACGTCACATCACACACTCTGATAGAACCGCTGAAACTGCTAGTAGGAAGTAACTACCCTTTTGTTCTGACTAGATTCTAATAAGATCATTATCAGATAGTTTTTCGTTACTGCGTTCGTTCGTTTAGGATATTTACATATGTCTTGAAGAGTTTATCTCGTACGAAGTTTAGTTTTCAAACCTTCTGACAGTCTCACTGAGAGCTCGAAATCATGTTAGAGTAGTTTGACGGGGAATATTTCAGAATATTCCTAATTATGAGAATACCTATAGCTGAGTAGAATCATACTATTAATAACGTAGAACAAGACTAATATGAATAAATGTGTTTCAACTATTATTGAAGCAGAACATGGCACATAAAATTTCATTAATACAAACTGACATATTGCTACTTGAACATAGAATTAATCTTGCGACAATCATTTGACACGCACACAGAGGATAGCGCATTACACAATAAGGCAGTCAAAGCATCATGTCTTGTTAACTGATTCGCATTATAATGCGTTTGTACAGACGATTTTCCGGTATGAGATTTGCATTGTCCTTGCTTGAGAAGCACAATTAGTTGAGGAGGACGGGTTTGAATGATTTATGAATAGTGTTATAATGGCGATGTATATTTGTATATTTTATGCCGTATTGTATTCTGGTTCCGTAAGCGATTTGTTACTGTTTTTCATCTAGGTTTTTTTTTCAACTTTTCCTATCAACCGCTGTAATGTTGCTTACCTAACCTAAGAAAAAAATTCTTCTGTTTACGAAGGGCAATGACAATTATAATACTGTATAATAGACGTTTGTAAGAAATTCATCTTAAAACCAAATGGAAATGTAGCACATTTTCTAAGAAAATAAGGATTGTAGCTCGAATACATTTCCAGAGTGATCACAATGCACCTGAAATACCGGCTAATTGATCATCTTAATTGCGGCGTCATTGCACCGGAGGATGCGCTTTCATCTGTAGCAATATATCTGTCAATCGGTTAGAGGACACTGGGGACGAATGCGCGCCGCGCTCTATCCGCTTTGTTCTACTTGTGATCGTAATATCACGGAATGGTATGTAATAATAAGCAGTTTTATGAAGATTAACTTTTGTAAGCGACAATTTTTTAAAATGCTTTATTGTATTACAAAAACCATAAGTTATTAATTACTACAAGGCTGTAGGTACTTGTTATTGATAAAGAAAGACAACCTTTCTCTTAGGTAAATTTTGCGGATTTTAATCACCTGCAGAACTTGACTTTTAAGTTTTCTGTATATAATATTTTTATAGCCGAATTGTTGCTGTTGTGTAGATATTTTAATTCCTTCTACGTTTTCGATAGCTGTTCAGTTCACATCTATCTACACGTAGTAATAGTCTCTTTTTGATTCGATTTCATTTCCACTCACAAACCAAAAGATGCTATTCTCGATCTAATTCTGAGGCGTTTTTATTGTGAACATCCGCTGACCAATCCAGAGAGTTCTCATTTATATATTGTCGAAGTGAGCACACGACCGTTATGAATTATTGTGATCTATTTCGAGATTGCTCTTAAGAATGGACTGCGCTCCGGTGCACGGACGGTACTCAGCGGTAAACTCCGATTGTGTTATAATATGATTTTAGCGGACTATGCATATACATTTTGATATATTAACAGTGTCAACACATTACACGTAGTCGAGCTATTTCTATACAACTGCTACGAATTCTTTAGAACTGGGATTCCCTTTACTCTGCTGTGACTGTTTTTATGAACTTTTTGTTCAGGATTTGCTGCCTCTAGTAAGCAAAGGTTGTACTATTCCATACGTAAGCGATTTAGCTGTATTAAGGGTCATTTCTCATTAGTCTTCATCATAGCTGTATGCATGATAAATTTGATGAAGGCAGGCATTTGTGGTCATCATCAAAAATCATCTAAAATTTAATTTATTCACTAGTCCACTTCAAAATACGATTACAAGAATAATTCCTTCTGACGGTCACTCATACAAGAACTGACCACGCTCGATATTACGTTAGCTATAGATCATATTGTACGGGATATGCCAGCTAATAACTTACAGAGACAATTATACAAGCGCTAGAGCCTATTTTTGGTACTGGCTACGGGGAATTCGGTACACAATCTATAATGGATGATACATTCTTGTACCGCTCGTAAGGAAATGTATTGTGTCGAGGGCCGGTTAATATCACACCACATGTTGCAGGCTGAAATATGGTCAGCAATAGATTTGTATCGTGTACCAACAAAGCAATAGTTAATAGTAGTGCCAATTGATTGTAGCAGGAACGGGCTGAAATGGATCCAATACACATTAGCAGAAAACTTCACTAAAGAGGTTTTAAGGCTGCGTTGAACGGCATTGGCGAATCGTGGTGTTGGGGTGTACTATATAATTTCACACAGAAACAGAAAAGTATTAAGGCTTGTCATCTCAAAATCCCGGTGCGGATATCAAATTAAGACTTTTCGGCTCAGCAGGTTACCAACCGTTAAACAAACAGGCCGGTTAAAATATTGTTGTACGTTTTGATATTGTTTATAACCGGATATTGACAAATATGCAGTGTGTTTTTTACTTGTTAGCTTTAGTGAAACAGATTGTTGCGGGTAATTCTGTGGTGCGTTAGTTTAATTTAGTACCCGTCCAAAATTTCTCTTTAATATTTATCATTAACATATAACATTTATCAGTATTAAATGCCAGCATTATTCGAATTCTCCAAACAATAATTCTCATCCACAATTCCATACAAACGGTATATTAATCGCTTTAAAAGCAGAACATGTGATATTAATAACAAAACAAATAAATTTGATTGAATGCGATTCGGTTTAATTAATGGTTGTTGCACTTAAAAACACACGAGCGGAAAATTTTCTTAAGTCAACGATTTCTCAGTGTCGACTAAAAATACGCATCATTTGATTCAACGTGTGTTTGCATTCTATCACATTATTTTGTTTCAACTACACATATAAACACATACACATACTGAGATACTAACGTATTTACTTGTTTTATTAGCTAGTAGCATTTGCTCGCGCAGAGATGGAATGTCCAAAAAAACGCACATATTTTATTAAGTACGTCTATAATTCCAGGTGTTCAACTTCGTACCAAACGAATATTAATACATTACTTCTAAGGTTATTACGCCTTACATTTTGATTGAAAATACTTGTTATTTTTTTATACCGCTGAAAAAAACGTTGAATGCAGTGTGAGTGGTAGTGTTGTCGCGAAATATTCGTACATCCGGCGTGCCCCTCATGACAAACCGTGTGCATTTCCGGCGCCGTCAAGTTGAACGCACAATCGCCGCATCCGGTCGTGTTCACGATTTTTAAGATGTCACAACGCGTTTAATGTAAATTAACACTTCATTTCTTGGCTCTGTATAAGTTTTTTGTTATCTTAACATATCTTAGATGCGCAGGTAGCTATAGTTGTTTGGTTACCTACGTTAAGGGTTTAATTATGTTGCTCTCCTTTCCCAGCAATATATATAATATGTATTTTGCCGTTGTCTATTGCAATGACTCCCACATATTGAAATGTTATTATAAAGTTAAGTTTTCAATTAAGCACCTATTACTTATTTACAGTTTTACTACACGTCGTGTAGAGGATAGGGATATTTTACAAATGTTGAAACAATTGTAATATTTTAACCTCTATTGTGGAGTACAACTTGTTGATACATGTCAACGTGGTACAATCGCGTTTACAGCGAGACAAATGTTTACGGAGACCGCCCCTATTATTTGGGGTTGCATTATTCGTAGGGTTGCCTCAATACACTTTTTGGAACGATGTTCATTATCGCGCGTTGCGAAGGAGGCTAGACGGAAAAAATTCTGACGAAAAATTCAGACAGAAGTTGTCCGACACACTAGTGTTGCCAATTAAAAGAAATAGAATTTTATTACAATTCCTTCACTAACTAATCGAAAGGAACTTCGTTTCATCCGGGTGTGCCTTGACACCTCTCTTGTGTTATTTATACTTACGAAACATATCATAATCTTTAGTTGCGATATCATTATTCAATGGAGGACTAAAACTTAGTGGACAAACAGTTAAATTTAATAAATAAAAATTTACTGTATTATATTACTTGATTCTGGTAACCATGTTTGCAGTGTTTAAATTAGAAATTAAATAAACAAGTATTAAATCGTCAAGTAAAGTGTCTGAGTTATTGAATCCATGTAATGTAACTATTAAACACTGACGCCTATTAGCTTTGCATTAAATTGACAACCGACAACAACAGCAACACAGTAATATAAGTTGTTACATATTTTAATAGATTTACTAAAAAACTATTGACAACCCTAACCAAACAACGGGCCGCCGTACAAGTCCTCCACTTGTTGCTCCCCCAACAATGAATTTATTTCAATTCGAAGAGCACTTTAATACTTGTACGATGGAAACTTACTCCGCGTGAGGACATACCTGAAAACAAATGAACTTTGAATTAGTACTATGAAACGGTACATTCAATTTTACTCCTTTCTTATAATACCATCTACTTCTAATATATGGATAGTTTTATGACAAACACCTGTAGCTTTTGCAAGCGTGTTGTAACGCTTAAATTTTATCGGCGAATATCATTTATGCTGATAAAATCAATCATGTCGATGTACAGTTTCGACATCAAGATACAATTATCAAAGACAATAAAATATGTAACGTAAGCACGAAGAAAAATTAATATAATAACTCTATTGTTAGATGATTTGAAATGATTCTATTTTGAAATTAGTCTCCCTATTTACTATGTAAGCGAATCCATATTTGTACATATATAATAAGATAATGAGGAAAACATGTGTATATTGAAATATTGAGTTAAGAGTAACTACTTATTAGCTGTTGCTTTCACGATAAAGACCAC
The DNA here is from genome assembly GCA_018244895.1 of Myscelus amystis hages. Taxonomy (NCBI): domain Eukaryota; kingdom Metazoa; phylum Arthropoda; class Insecta; order Lepidoptera; family Hesperiidae; genus Myscelus; species Myscelus amystis. The sequence continues at coordinate 17,688 of DWQT01000171.1, read as the reverse complement.
AAAACAATAGTATTTTGAATATAGAATTGTCTAATTGCACGAATTGATTTCGACAAAATTTGGTATGGTGATTACACAGTATTTATTCATTGCATGATACGAAATACTGTTTATGATAAAACTTTGTTTTCTTGGGAATTCGAGAGAAATTTTAAATAAACGACTACATTTGCAACAAAAATGTAGTATATGGACGATTAGAGTTTGCGCCGAAAGGTGCATCAATGCAAGAGTGTTGCCGATGTCGCAGTTTCTCGGGTATTGGGAACTGCGTGTATTGTGGGTTTGCGTGTAGAACTCTGAATCGAGGCCAGTTTACGAGCGCGCGGGCGACTAGCACCGACATGGATTGAGATGTCCGGGCCCACGCAGCATTGTGCACTGTAAGTTATCGAGCTGGAATTATGCCCTCAATATCATCGATTTACCTCCAGTTTACCCCATAATCTCACTTAACTTTAACGTATCTATGTACATATTGAGACAAAAGACATTTATTTGCACCAAAATGGGTACATTATAGGATCTTACAAAGTTATTAGTTCAATCCATATTTTGCCTTTTACGGCGTACAAATTAGTAGTATACGAATAAGCTTATCACGAGTTTTATACTTTACACTTAGTTTTTATAATAAATCCTAAATTATTATTTCAAGTATTTAGAATCGTTGTGGGTGGAAAAATGAGAATAGGACAAATTGATTGATGAAAAATTGGAAACAGATATGTAATATTAATGCTGATGTATGTACCGAGGGGGACCAAGGTTTGATTACCTTACTCAGATGCTGGCTGATAAGTGAGAATTCTCTGAAATAGCATGAAGTGAGCTAAGAATGTAGAAGTCAGATCTGTAAGTATAGACATATTAGACATTAGATTCTGATTGTCTACTTACTCCGTAAAATGTCTAGTGGTGGTGGTATAATAATAATATTTATTTTATTTACTGTGTATTTTGATATAGTAATGTATTTTACGTATTTTACGCTAATCACGATTCATTAAATTACATTAAATCGTACATGTAAGCTGATAAAAAAAAATTAATAAGGAAATTAAAATGTTCGTTCGATTTGTTAGTCTGTTATGCAATAGATTGAGCTTTTTCTGAGCTTTGAAAGCTATTGTCCTACACGAACGTAGCAAGAACGCTGGCAACACAAGTGCGCTCCGAGGAACGAATGTTCGTTGTTGCACGCCCGACAATCGCCGTGTCTCGCGGTACTTTACGAGGGTCGTGCGCACACGCAGTGTTGCCAGTGTTGCCAACTTTAATGTTTTGCCACAACTCATAGGGTTTTGTTGGGAATATTGATTATTGCTTGTGTATAACATGATGTTTCAATTGATTGCCTTATTTTTTATTTATAATAATCAATTGATATCTTGACGAATTTTAATAGCCATTTAAAATTGAGCGTATCAACGGGGTATGTTAATTGCTTCGTCATAACAGGTCAAATAAAATTACGTTAATTCTACACTGAATTGTATGAAAATAGCCAAATCATTGGCTATTTTCGTAAGTTAATCGTAATAGATCTAGAATCAACCACCTACTTAGGGATCCGGGTTTCAAAAGCTGACACACACTAGAGACATTAAAGGATAAGGGCACTACATGCCTGCGTTCTCCATAAAGTTTCCAATGGGTATTAAGTTTATTTATTCGTAGTTGGCCTGCATGGTGGACTTGGCCTTAATATTGTGAGGTTATCTACAAATGTTCATGATAATTTGAAAATCTAATATGATGATGATAATGTTATCTTAACGACGATGATTTTTATGGCGATTTAAAGTCTGTCATTGCTACAGAACAATAAATTACTAGGTTTTATCTTGTTACTAATATATTCCGGCTTTCCAGAACGAATTGTCCGTTTATAAATCTTTACACAAAATTTAATTGTCACTGTAAGTGGCTGCGTAAATTAAAGAACGACATTTATTGGTTACGTGAAGCAAACGAACCGTAATAATTTAAGTTCTCTCCGGTTATGTGTATATTGTCTATTTGTTCGCTTGCTCTAAAGTTCAGTGCAATCGAAGAAGCAAGTGACAAAGCAAAATATGACAAACATGTACCCAGGAACAATAATTCATAATAATGATATCGTTGGACGATTTCAGGAATGTTAATATAATCCTAAAATAGACACAGCCTGTTTTATGGTAACTATTGTCTACAGATAAAACTTCATAATATGTAAATTTCCAAAAACATAATAATATAGATAATTTAACAACCTGGTGCAGAGTATGCATGCTTGGCAAGTATTTGTCCTTGGTGGGAATCAAACCCACAAATTCCGACTCAGCAGGTCAGGTTCACAAACCACAACGCTATTGGCTACAGGAAAATTATAATAAAATATATATTAGTATGTAACTCATGAACAGCATCTACAGTTTTTCATACTAATATGACAATGAAAGGAATTAAAGTTATGGAGGAAATATATGAAGATTTAAACGATGCATTAAATATAATTAATCATAGCGCAACCCTGATTAGCCATATTTCTAAATCCATGAAGACAAAATCATTCTAAGCACTTCAAGGTTTTCTAATAATTCTCCTTCATATTGATATCTCATTGACAATAAAAAGGCAAAAACAAATTTCAATTCAATCACACAGATGTATTCATACCATCCCACAATGATAACTGACCTCCCATCTAAATATCAAGAAGATTCTCATTACCACTCGACCTGAGGCTGGTAAATATATTCACTACTACTTGGCTGAACGTCCAGTGGTATGGCAAAACGATGAAAAGGTCCTTTCATTCAGGGAATTCTCTGTGGCAGAGCGAGACGACACCACATTACACGAGCGCGCGAGAGAGTGACGGACGATCCCTTCAGCTCGATTCTTGGCAATTGTCCACGGGAAGACGGCTTTTAGCAAAAAGACAAAATGAGGTATGAAACTGAAATACAAAGACGCTTCATTCATTCGTTTGACGAGAAAGGTGCGTAATTGGCTCCGAAAGGTCAATTCATTAAAGAATAAGACCATTCGTTAGAGCGGATCGAGATTTTGCTAAATTTACAATATACGCAGTACGATCGAAGCAAATTGAAATCGCAATTCTATCGTCTTGTATTTCCTTAAATGGTGCTAATTTGGACATTGTTAATATTTCAACACTTCGAATCCTATTTTATTTAGATTTATGAATATTTTTTACCTACTGTTAAAAGTCATTCCATATTTATTCAAATTTAGGTGACCATCATTTTGACCTATATTATTTTATTATGTCGCTATTACAAGAGGGTACCTGATACGATCAGTGCAGTACAAAAGATATTCCCCGTTAATCATGGTTTACCAATTAACTAATTACTACCAATATTGCATTATAGTTTTCTTTTGACTATGGTATTGTTCTACTGTTAGTAGGTATTTATGGCTGAAAATGGCCAGAAATAGGCCAGAAATATGGCAATATTTCTGACTAAGTTTTGTGCAAATAAAATTACGTCTGGTTTCTATTATCTAAGGTAGATGAACTTTTCACTGAGAAATATTTGGATTAAGTTGCAAGCAATACTTGACCATAAATTTCTGTCTAAAAGTTTATGGATTACAGTTTTCCAATAAGTTAACACCTGCTATAATTTTTGTTAAAAGGTCCAAAAAGAAAGTTAGAAACGAATGTACACATTTTTGTGTAGCGAGTTACTCTTCGATACTTTTTAGGGTACAATCAATCAAGCTTTGTCAGAAAGTAGTATGGAATTTTAAATTGGATTTCTGTTAACAATGCAGGGATTAAATCTTTGGAGCTTTTGTCGGACTCAGCATCTACAACCGTTTTGAACTCGATTTCATGTTAACAGTTGATTGTTCGGTTTCCATTGCTCGTTTTGTCATCAAATTCCAAAATCGTGCAGGCAATTTGCGGTAATGGATACAGAAAATTGAAAAGTGACTTAAATAAAGGGTATCATTGAAATAGAGAAGATACGTCGTCGATTATTTTGTTCAATAGTGTTAGGATTACGTGTTATTTATGAGGATTTTCTTGATGAGTTTCAAACGGCTTCATACTTGCATTGTTAATGACATCTTTTATCAACGGAGCGATAAAGTGCCCAGCTATAATATTTTACGTAGTTTTGTAAGTACTGTAAAAACATGACGTGTTAATAACAAAGCTTACTAGCTTAGAATAGGCAGTGAGAATAAAAATTCTCACTGTGACATCTTTTTTAAAATCTTTTAAATAGAAAGGAGCAAAGGTCATCTTCCAACTGGATGGTATGATGACCTGAGGAGTACAGTGGGAAGCGGCTTACGATACAAACCACTCAATCAGAAGCTAATAGGAGAACTGAAACACTTGTGAAATAAAAAAAGGAAATGTGAGACGACTTATAATTGACATTTAAAATGCACAATGATTCCCGTGATTCGAATTTCCGTCATCCAAAACGAACAGTTCCAAAATCGACTCGAACTCGATAATAAATAATTCATACACCGCACTGACCTATCCGGCGCTCTACAAAAGCACTGTAAACATAAACAAAAAAAGAGGGTTTATCGGAGTAAAAATTTCACGTATTAATGAGAGTGGGGCAGCACATTCATATTTAATTGGCCCGGACGCGGCCGGCTAGTTTACGACTCTCCGGGCTGGGGTGATTTTAACATTTTTTTTTTCAAATGCCCGATAGGCTGAAGTGGTATTGTAGAGGACAGCGTGAGTGACGACGGCGAGTGCGGATAGGACGGTCCTATTTAAAACTTTATGCATCCACGCACACATACATGCATAAATATTTTCAAAATTTTTACAAAGGTCCTTCTGACCATGCTGAATACTCGAATTTGAATAACTGTGGTTATTGTATTTCGATATATTGTGTCAGAGGAGGATGCTGGTACTTTAGCACAGAGCATCGCTATTTAACTACCAGCAGTGCATATTACTGTTGTTTATAAGAAACATAAAATTGTTAAACTAAAATTTAAATGTAAAACAGAGTAAATAAAGTTATCTTTTAATAAGCTTCTTTAATTTAGTGTACTCACAAGTAATTTCATAGCGTACTATACCGTAACTTACGCTATTTCATACACTCAAATGGTTGATGAATAACTTGGAAACCATATGTATTTTTAATTGTTGAAATTCCAGCTATATCGACGTTGAATAAAAAACAATAATAATAATAACAAAATTGCCCGATTAATAGATAATTTTTGCACAGAGATGCTTATGATGATTCGAATAACGGAAAAATTAGATGATCATTGTCGTATCCACATTAAGATTTCATCGCCATAGCGCGTCGCGGTAGTCCATAGTAGGAAAAAAATACGCGAAATAATATCGAAAAGCCATAAAAGTGCGAGGTACCGCTATAAAGTACAGACAAATACCGGAGATAATCGAAGCGAGTGCCGCACAGTATTGTACGGGGTTTATGAGCACGTAATATTTTACTACAAGTTAGTTCCAAATGCTTTTAGAGTAAAGAGAATTGGTTTTGTGGTGGTTTTTTTATGTCTATACTTCGCTTCTGTATTCCGTATTTACGACTGCGTACATATGTGTAAAAAATATACCACGTGGGTACTCTGCGTATTCGGTAATGTATATGACATGGAATTGATTAAACAAACTGTCGTTTGTTTACAATTTTTTTTCTCATCGCTTTATTTTGGTGTGTGGCAATGAGTTTTATCATTTTAGTGTTTAACTTTGAAAGATCCGTTTTACTCTTAGTTAGGGATGATACTGTAAATTTGGCCTCTTAATCGAGTGGTTAGATACCTTGCCTGCGAAACCGGAGGTCGTGGGTTCGATTCCCACTTAGGATACACATTTGTGTATTGGAAGTCGCTTTAGTTTAGTGTAGGGTGATATAAGAAGAGAATTTTGAACTTTGTATCATATATTATAGTTTAACAAAATAATTAAACCTAACTTACCACCCGAAACTTGTGTCCCTAATTGGGTCTTGCGGTGATTAAGTACGCCGCCTAAAATGAAGCTTTTAATTAATATTCACAGCCATCCGGAGCACTCGACGGTTTGTATGGCACTACCATTCTTATTATCTGGAAACTTGTCGCCTGCCTTATGTGGTACTTTTCTTAACACCTATATATTCTGTGCAAAATTATTAGCGCCCACCGGCCAATCGAATATCGACCGTCCTCTCAACATAATAAGACGCGTGTCAGTCCCAAGTTAAAGTTGCGGAGATACATAAGGGGTGTGATAATTGCGGAGTGAGACAAAGTCGGTTCAAAGGTATTGTAGGCGTTGTATACCCTTTACGCTCTCTTAAGCACTGGAGATGGATGTCAACCACACTTTGTCGTTTCGTAATTATACCGATGCTCCTCAATGGGACACCACCGCACAATGCGTCTTGAAAAAAGTGTACTGATAAATTAACGAGTGAGTTTTCGACCGACAGTTGATCTATAGGACACGTGTCTCAGAATTGGTTGTTAAAGATTATTTTTTGATTATATAGCTATGAGTAATATTAAAAATTAATTTTAGTTTCCTGTATCAAGGCATATTTTGACAGTGAATTTATGTAAGATAAGGTAATTTTGTGGGCACAGTTTTTTTTAAATTTTTAATTATAAGTTATTCGTTTTTAATCTCTACCAGATTTAACTAAAACAATATTACCAGTTCACTAATCTTTGGAATGGTAACTTAGTAGTACAAAGTATTTTTTTCAGACCAATCAAAGCTTTACATCAAAACTTTCGTACAAAAATCATACATTTACGTACATGAGAAAACTAGTGATAATAAGTTTTACAATTTTAGAATCGAATGGATATATTTAAAATAAAGTAGTAATTGAAAAAGATAGTACGTCGCTTCACGCTTGCGAGACGACTGGCTAATGTGCACCCACATTATATGAATTTGAGTATTGAAGCGAGTTTTTGTTTGTTGATAATAAGAAAACGCGGCTAAATTAAAAAGTGGTGCTGGAGACACAGTCGTTGCTTTATTGTTTTTAACACTTTCAATTGGCAACACAAAAGGGTGTCATTAACTTATTATATTCATTCTGTGATTATTGTAAGTGACACGTTTGTATAGAACAGCCTTTTACATATTGCAATACTTTTCTTACTTACATATTATGTTTTTAGTGACAACTGTCTGGTCATTGAATGTAGGTACTGCCAGTAATTATTTTTAAACGACATCTTTATTCCACCTCTCTTTGAACATGTTATTAATATTATAAAGACAAGAATGATGGGTTTCTTATAATTGTTCCTAGCAAGGTTTCATGTTAACTTTTTCTTGTGTAAATACAGGGGAATGGATTTCGCTTGAAACATGGATGGATAATAATAATTAGATTTGATTTATGTACACATTAAGTTATAAGTAAGAGAATTGATTAATTACAAATGTCTATCGGGTGCGCTCATTAGTTTTAGTACTTTAGGGCCACAATTATTTCTATCTACATTTATTATAACAGAAGTCTAATTGTCAAAATTACTTGTATTTTTATGCATAGTCCTTTTCAAAATTCCATTAATGCGCCCGAAAATAAAATTCTCAATACAAATCCCTTTAAACAAGTACGTAGAGTTACTTCTTTAAGAGTTTAAGGGTAGTATTTTCCTACCCCCTTCCGTATAAAGTCAGATGTACAAAACTGGATGATTAATGCCCTCGCACATTAGGCTGCGCGCCCCCGCGGGCGTGTGGAGGTAAGGGCGGGCTGTGCAACCAGCGGTAATACCTTTATTTAATATACCTATAGTAACAAAAAGTTAATTCAAAACAACAAAAAGCACTACTCTACTAATTTTCACTGTAGTCCTTCAAATGAGTTTGTAACTGTATACAGTATTTCGTTATTATCATCACAACTGTTTTAATAACATTAATAACATAATAACATGAATATCAGTGGCGCCCTACTCCATTGCGAGGAATGGAGAGGCAGTTCATTGAAAGGCCTTTGTCTATTGTGTAATATATCTAACTATTATAATTTAATTGCTCTAACTAATATCAAGAAGGATAAAATAGAGTTGTTTTTATTATGTAAATGATATAACGGTTATTTTTCAATGTCGGGTAGTTTCGACAACGTCCAGAAAGAAACAATTTTGGCAGATAAAGGTCACATTTAAGCCATCTCATTGAAAACTGGTTTACTGTGTAGAAATGGATCATCCTAATTATTAATATAATTTAATAATAATAAGTGAATTCGCTGGATTTGTAGCCGCATACTGTTGTTATGTCAATCGATTTAACTGTTACGTACGTTGGTTTAGTAATCCAAACAAATGCCGCTCAAATTCTGCGATTATTGTGGATGTATGTAATTTATTTTCACCTGTATTCAGGTGTTTACGGCTTTTTCCTGTCACGCGAATTCTCTGTACGGTATAAAACCTGGGTGACAGGAAAAACGCCCATATTAAACGCTTCTCAGGGGGATTTTACTTACGGGATTATTAATATGTCAATTCATATTCCTATTGGTGTACCTAATAACAATAGACCATATCAGGAACGACGGGCCGAGTCGTGAGTCCTATTTCCACTCGGAACAGACATTTGTGGGATAAGCAAATTTATTTGTTCTAGCTATACTTTAAGTCTTCGATCCATTGATTTTGGAGGCATGTTTCCATATGCCGTACAAAAATAGAGGCTATTTGTAAGGAGTATATTAATGAAATTTATATTTCCATTCACATTAGGGTGCGAATGGTATTCTCAAAAATATCCCAAACAGTCTCACTCTATCATACAAAACGTCTGGGCGGCTTCAGACGGTAATCTTTTCGAATGAAATATCTTTTCTTTGCGTGACTTTTCTATAAGCTCGCTATATCACATCTCATCTCGCCATTATGATAAATATTTAACAATGCATTAGTCATTTTAATAGGGCCATATGAACTGTATAATATTTCAGTTTTAAATCTAAATTTATTAGAGATGACTAACTATTTCAGTTTGCTCCTTTTATTGCAATTGATATAGGGTATTATTTTGGAACTGATCTTTTTAAGCGCTGTTTTTAAATAAAGAAATCAACATTTCATGAACACTCACATCTAGTACAGTATTATCATTCAGATAACCAAATAGGTCATATACTGGCTCAAGGGGGCGTCCAGAGTCTCTGAAAACGGCATGTATGGAGAGAGTGACTAATGTAAGTGAAGCACGTTAAGAAAGGCCAGAGATATTTGGTGCTTTCTGTCTACCCCGTTAGATGCGTCGTGTGATGGTACAATAATAATAACTGATTTTCAAACCATCTGCTAGCAAACGCAGCACTGATCAGACCAGATTGATATACATAATTACTTACTCGTATTATTTCAATTCATAGCAGGTTATGGAATTTCACGTCATCGATAGAAAGTTGTCAACATCATTTCATTTGTCAATACTCGAGTCAAAAGTGTCAAATTTATTTATGTTGACAGTTACATATAGGTACCTACGAGTATGTACACCTATTCAATTATGTTGAAGAAATATATGTCGATATTCCGAACGTCCCTAATTGCTCACGAGCCAACAATGATCGTCCGATCCGGTATTCAATTAAGCGTAAAGTTCGTTGTTCTGCGAGATTTACGCGCGGTTCTGTGTGCGACTGTTAGGGGTTAATTAGAGACGCGGTTAGCGCGCGAAATTTATGCTCCCGCGCATACAATTCATTGCTGTGACGTGTAACGTGGCCAATGTTTGGACAAACGCTGGTTTTGAATTTATTAATAAAATCTTTTAATCCGTAAATATTTAAGGATATTTCATATTGTACATATTTTAAATTACACTCTACATTTCTTTGGCATTTACCTGCTCATATCGAAAAGAATAGATTTATATGATAACATTGCTAATCTATATATCGTTATTAAAATTTCAACTGAAAGTACCTGCGGAAAATAATGTTAATTAAACCTTACAATTTTGTTGGAAAACGCAGGATTATTGGCTGCAAATGTTTACCAACATTTGCCACGGTGCCATGCCATGCGGTGGCATCAGTCACTGCTAGTCGCTAATCTCAACGCATCAGTAAAACTGCTATTCGAAGAAACAAAGATTAAATTTATAGTAACTCTTAGTAAAATAACGTATTCGAAAATTTTGTGTTTATAACATGACCTAGCTATTAAGAAGACTTTGCTTGCGTGGTCAAAACTATTTATTTGGTTCACACGTTAATTTATTATTAATATCATTTTATTATAATGTGTTTTCCCTTGGAAATGAGATATTTTTCCGCAAAAGATCTCATGTCATTTTCCAGCTTTTTGAATATCTTTTAGGTCTCCAATATTATAATATCTATTTGTATGAATGACTGATTTCTATTGTGTTTATTACATTCTTTCACGGTTAGTTCAACAGATAGACAGACACTTCTTGCGAGGCATTAGTGGGGATCTGATAGGTATGTTACAGCGAGTAAAATTTGCAGACAACGTTTTTGTGTGCATTGATACTGCGGAAACAGATCTAAACAAAATGTAGGTTAATAAAGACCAAAATACACAATTCATGCCTAATCAGTGCCTACATTGTATCACTTCTAAACTTCCTTGAGAAGCGTATAAATGTAACAACCGATCCTTTGAATCGATAAGGTCTTTGATGAGTAATAAAAATGTCAAACCACATGCGATTATTGCCCCATTTCCACGTAAAAGTATCATCGTTTGAGTTCAAAGGATGTTTTGTTTTGAGCGGGCAAATATGTGGCTTGAAAACGTCAGCTCGCTTCTTTATTGTTCTAATAAAATGTTGGTGCGAAATTATTCGGCGCTTGTCACTGTGATTTATTTGGCATGCGCTATACTTGGCGTGTAATTACGCGGTTAAGGCGATTTCATCACTAAAAGCAATATTAGAGAGACTATAAGACAGTTGTCTCAATGACTGCTCCGGGTCTATAACTTCTTCATGAGTTTGATTTCTTATCATACCCTATATCTTATGCAGAATCATATTTATATAAATATATATAAATTAATAATATAATCTACATGCTATCACCTATATCTATCCTAATATCTAAGTATAGTATGTATTGTATTTTTGTACTTACTCACAACTTAGTTACTCATAATGTTAATGCACTGTTTTTTCAAGTTATGCACGCTGTAACCACCTATTATTGAAATCATATGTATTTGTTAACTTTGGACCCAAATTTGTACCCAATTGATGTACTGCATATGTTTTTGTTGGTGGTGCTTTTTATAAATAAATAAATAAATAAATAAATATCTCTTATTTTATGAAGGCAAGTTCCTCGACTTTTATATCAGCATTAGGACGTTGCTTACAACACTTGTGTAGCTCTCTAAGCAAATTAAGAACAAAATCGCGCAATTAAAAGTAAATACCTATTTACAAGTACATGCAAAACATGTTTAAAATAATTATCATTCTGTATACAGGACAAGCAAATTATTTACGCACACATTAATAAGTAGCAATTGCTCAATAGTAGCATGCTTATGTGTTACAAAAGATTAAATATAATTATAAGATGTTTAAAGGCTGCTTAGTTAGAAACTATGTACATAGGACTAAAATAATACAAGTACTTATTGCTGACATCATTTTGCGTGACACATAGGATCAAAGAATGACAGGGAGTGATGGATGAAAAATAAACATTTTCACATACACGTACTTCAATAAACGTCGATACGTCGATAATAAAGTTGATTTTATATATAGATCGCTACGGATTACTTTGAACGGTTGCACCGCTGGGCTTTCAGGCGTTACATGGATATGCAATTAAAAGCGATATGTATATTTTGTTCATGTTATTCAACATATTGGTGGCAATCAATAACGTGGAGTTCAAATGAGGGGTTGGGCGTAATGAGAGCGGCTGCAGAGGCGTTCGCGCGTGGCGCCAAGCCAGCCGTGTCAATTTCGTGGGCTTTAACGTGCACACCAATAGGTATACGTAGGAATGTTTGCTTCAATTTTTTGGAACTAGAGGTTAAAATACACTAAGATGAGTTTTATAAAGCTATTTTATTTTTAGATTATACTGTTGTTACTAAACAGATCTGTGTCGAGATTTCCAAATAAAAAGCCTGTAGTATCGAACATTTATTTGATGTGGGACCGATTTATTAGATCAAGAACAATGTAGATATTATATATACTATACCAGCAAAATAACAGCGGCCGTTCATGAAGGATAGCCATTGATATAATATGAACTCGCCTTAACTAGTGTTCAATGATAATAATTAGTCTGTCAAGTACGGGCTGGTGGCGTGTACCGCGCGTGGTACTTGAATTTAGTTTAAGAGATTAATTAAACCGGCCGAATGGTCGCCATGCGCCAGGCTCTGTCACGACCGTCACTGGCAGCCGTCACACTGTTTTATTCTCGCACTAACGCCATCAACGCGAGACGCAATCGAATTTGCCAAATGACGCTCAGTAAATTGGTGAAGAGTGATTGATTGAATCGCTCCACGAACGTTTTACACGGGAATAATCAAATCTGAATATTTAGGACGACTCGCCCCGAGGAATGTGTGGAATTTGATTTATAGTTTCCATGTATTCATAGTTCGATGGCCTAATCTGATTACTATACGCCTAAAGGATTACGAAATTTGTAATATGATAATGTAGGCACAGTTTATTTTGATAACTTAATATTTTAAGTCACTTTAATTTTAAGGTCCAAAACATTTGTCAAAATGCCTGCCCCCGTATCCGGTGAATAAATAATATAAAATGACTGTGTTACAGTAATGAGTTCACGTTGCTCATTATAAATAAAGAAAAAAGCTAAACTAATCTTCGTTAATTTATAGAATACATTTATTAGACTAGTCAAGATTAGTCAAAATTTCTTTAGTTTCCATATCTTATTACTGTACAAAGACGTTATGTTAAGTAGATTATTTTGACCGCTAAATAGTATAAGTCTGATTTGCAAGCGCGCTCCGGTAAAAAGTTATAAAAATGTCGCTAGTAATTTAGTTACGGCGTTGTGTACCTGCCCAACCAAGCTCATGATTGTATCTTTACTAATGGACGCCATTTCGTACTTTTTAGAATGTACATAATATTATGTATGTGGAACTCGTGATTGCGCATAGGTGCTTAAATTTTTGTTGGAGTACGAAAATACTTTTGAAATATTTTAAAATCTTTAGTCTTTAAACATTTTAAGGACTATCAATCGCCGGTGTGGTACAGCCAGAAGGTAAAAATGTATTTCCTTTCGTTTGTATAACTTCTGCAACACTTGTGAAGCCCCAACAAATGTCACCCCCGGTCTATTGGCGCCGTGAAACTGATACTTCCTTTTAGCGATCACTTCACATTTCACGCTATAAACTTTTGCTTTCGTTTTCATGAACACCGATAATAAATTAACCCTGAATAGATTCTGGAGTTTCATCTCTAAAAATATTTACTGGGATATTTGGACCTAAAAAGAGTTGGGAATCGTTATTCCTTCCGGCGCGCTAGACTCGGGAGTGTTCTGATCGATCTCAAAAGGGAATAAGGCCTAAAACGCGCTCAGTGGAATAACACTTGCCTTTTCCTTTGCTTGCGCAATACTATGAAACTGGTTTTGTGAAACAGTTACATGCATATAAATATATGCTCATATCGTTCCTGTAATGGCTTTATCTCGAATATCACAAAGTATAAATTCAAATGGCACTTCGAATTTACGACGATATTTAGTATAGTGTTCACGGTGGGATCGCGGAGCCCGACGATAATTAGATACGGCGCGCTTTTACAGCGGCTCTGAATACCCTACAAATTGCCGCCCTTCCGATCCTGTTTACCCCGCGCTATCGCTTTGGAGCTTCGTTTGGAGATCGGTTTATATTTTTTAGGTCAAAATATATGTACATAATAGAAACGACATACATAAACATCAAGATTTATGCGGAATTTGTACAAAACTGTTACATTTCATTAATACTCCTTGTATTGAATATACCTAGGATATGGATATTAAAACCGACTTATTTTTAAACTTGACCTCAAATTTATAGCGAGTCTGTTCATAATGAAATAGCTGTGAAGTTCTTTGGTGAACTGCATGTGTAAGATCTAAATACAAATTTGCTGAATTTCCACTCTGCAAAAGCTATGAAACTGGAAAGCGCGTTTCACATTGCGAATAGGCTTCATCGTACTCCACAAAGGAAATCATATGCAGCAATAGAGAAATACTGTAAGAATAATTAAAATTGCTTCTATTTAATTAAGCTTGTGAAGTACATGATAAATAACGCAAAATAGAATGTAAATAACATTGAAACTATAACTGGTGGCAACGTAATATTGCTCGCGATGAAAGCAAATTCATAAATAGAGAAATCTATGATCTTCCATTTACATGTGCATGCATGATTCTTTTCAAGGAACATAATTCTGGTTCGCGATGGACAGCTGCAACTGCCATAACCAAAGGAATATAGATGAAAGAGGAATACGAAAAACGAATCACCCATCGTATTAACTTGTATTTCGTGAAGTACTCGTATAATGGCCAATCTCTGCACATTTTTATATAAAATAAATAATGTTTGAATTTCAAAAAGAGAACAATATGTGGTTCAGTAAATCCTAACTTATAATAATCATAATTTAATTTTACTCATAATCATAATTAAATAATAATTGATGTTAAAGAACAATGTTGTATTATAATACAGAAAGTCATGGCAAATTGCCAAAGTTCTCTAAATAAAGAGAAAAAACATCATAATTAAATATCAATTACAATCCGGGGTATAATATTGAGTAAAATAAAAAGGTTAATTCAAAATTTACTTAATGCAACCAATAGCGTTAATCATTTGCGGATGACAAAGTCGACTAGAGTTCTTACTTCTGGATAAGTCGTCACTTGAATATCGAAATGTTCCTTAAATGCTAAATATATATCTATATGCGTTTTGATGAGAATGAAATGAAATACTGTCATACGATATACACTTACTGCACATTTAAGTCAATGCCATCTGGGGTGTACAGTCTGCAAATGCGCATTTAGATAACGTGGTAGAGCTTAAAGTTTGTTACGATGACGTCATACCAACGGGTCCAGCAGGGGAACAATAAAAAAGATCAAAAAGTGTACATTTTATGAAAAAAACATCAAAGCACATCTTCGTATTACAAATATAATAATTGTCGTCAGTCTACATGGCAGTCGTCAAATTTGTCGTGAAGTTAATCAAAATAAAATTTACTCAAATCTATTTTTCTTATAAACATAATATAATAGCGCTAATTTTAAATTTAAACAAAGAAAATATATTAAACAAATGCCGTTTAAAAGCATAGCTCATAGCACATAAGTATCATATAGGTACATAAGATTAGTTATATGTATTTGTATATATTAACTAATAAAGATGTAAAAGGCAACTGAAGTAATATATAACATAATACATAGAAAACATATCAACAATGAGTAGAAAATGAATGTTTGACAGTTTACGTTTGAGTTGAGAATCACAAGAGAAAATTCAAAACATGGCATGTTTTTACCCTACGGCAGACAAAACAATAAACGTGCTGAATATATTTAACCGCCATTATTCTTGGAGTTAATAAAAGTGCGGTTGCGAAGAGAAGTGACTCGTTGTGGAAGGCTTGTCACGGAGCGACTGTATCAGATAAGCCCAGTAGTTTGTTCTGGGGACGCTGCATCATTTGTCCTGCGTACAGGCCGCCACAGAGTGTGTGGGCGTAGTACACTAAGCAACGAACACCTGAATATTACGCTTCTTGTCAAATCATTACTTGTACCAGGAAAGATCAATAATCACTATGATTGTTGTTGCAACAACAATACTACTACAATACAACAATACTAATTGTTGCAACAAAATAACTACGAACTGCATGATAAGTTTTTATTCAACTTGAACATATTCTTCCAGATCTAGGCATGTATTTACAAATTTACATACTCGTACTTTAAATTTTATTGCAAATTCACTAATCGCTAGCTGGAAAAAGGCCTCATAATTACAAAACGTCCTTGTACGAGTGTCTTATCCACGTAACTTATGATGTCTTATATCTTAATTAATTGATGTTAATTTAGTAACTTCATGTACGCAACTACTTTTAGTTTTCTTATGGCATGTCCAATTCCCTTGTTACATCCGCGAAGCTCCCGGCCCACGCACTGTCTCTTTATCCGAGAAAGGCACAAAATTGCGTCGGCGCATACATTTACTTTAAAATTCAATAGTACTTGGCACCATAACTGAAATAAAGTGAAATAAATGACTCAACTGTTTGTTCATTTGCATACATATATGCATTGTATTGTAATATGCAGCATGTAAATAGGTTTATTTTTTGCCGGTGACCACAGAAGCAGATATTTAAACTAAATCATCTTCTATTTTATTAGTTTAAATGAGATCGGAATACAATCTTACATATTTTTTATATATACTGTCTTATAAGGTAATAGTTCCTATAACGAATTGTTTAAAAAAGTGGTTAAATAATTACCTACCCGTAAGATATCTTTTAATGTCGCCAGTTATATATTCTTAAATAATGTTTAGATTTTCAGCTGATGGTGATATGGCATTGATAACTCTGCACATATATTTATGACGTGTTGCGTGACATATTTTTGTGAACTAATACACGGAGATTACTCATTCGCAAGAATGCAATAACGTGCATGCAGTAGGTGCGAAGATTGACGGTACAGTTCACATTACGGCATTATAATGTTCACCAATTAATAATTATAATTCCATTTATTATGTAAAGCAAAACAGTTGTTCACGACACTTTTGATCATTATGAATCAAATAGCCTTGTTTCATATACGGGCTGCTAATTTAATCTGATACACTAACAATATCAATGTAACGTCAAAATGCATTTACCATCATTGCCGATGTACCTAACCATATTATTCGATATAGTAAATACAAATAATTAGATTGCCTATATATTATGATACCATACCTGTTATTAATGATTATTATATACACTTATGCACACTTCCCAGTGGTCTAGTTTTAATTATAATATAATATAAGTTAACTATTAACTTAATTAGCTATAAAGACCACTGTGTAGGTATGTGTATGTCTTTTTACAATTTGTTTACATCGTGATAATCATTGGCAATGCACATTCAAAAAGTTTCAAAATTGCTGTGATGATACGGAAACGTTGTGTCATTTTCAGAGGGTGAAACTTTGCTATAAAACGGAGTTGGAAGGTTGTGGGTTTCGCAATAAAGTGTGAGTCATTGCTGTGACATAGCACGCGGTAAGGCCGAGTCGTCCAAAGCCAGCGTCTGTGTCCGCCAATGATATTCGAGGATATTGTACACTCGTAAACAGAAACCTAATAGACCTTTTTATACCGATGAGCGTGGGAAAAGGCTCCTATATTAATCTGAGTTTGCAATAACCATCCACATATTCACCTAAAGGCAATACGTTCTGCGGATACTAGACACGAGAGCTTAATTTTCAGTGTACAAGAATCTTTGATACTTCAAGCGAATACCTATATTTTTCATGTCAACTGAGATTTTTACCTAAAATAGGTATACAATAGTAAATTATGAAACAAAAATACAAATACATAATATTTTGAAATAAAAATACATAATC
>DWQT01000170.1:0-27960 GCA_018244895.1 Myscelus amystis hages | reverse complement strand
GACCAAAAACTAGTTAATCAGTTAATGCAAAAAAAGCAGTTTAAAAAAACCGTTCGTTTATTCAACGCCCATCGCTACCAGACTGACATTTTCATATAATTCATTTAAAATATTATTTGCAATTTTGCATGGTTTATAAACTATTACTACTTATAAGTCATTTGCTTTTCTTGTTTCATTTCCAATGATCACAAAAATATGTTTTTTTTGGATGCTGCTTAGCCCACTGTACCTACGTTTAATACAAATAAAGTGAAGTAAGTACATCATACTATCAGAGATCTGTTTTAAGAATTAAGTGTAATATGAAGTTAATATCGAATGTAAGAAAATATTTTTATTTCACACAAACACTCAGGTTGGTATAAGTTCGAGGAATAAATACAACAAGTTTGTACCAGCTATTTTATTTTTGATATCAGATGTACAAATTACATTTAAGTAATAAAAAAAATATTTACATCAACAGTACTATTATTGTTGTATGATAAAACTTATTTAATATTACAATACCAGATTACCATTCTTCTTTGAGTTTTATGAATAAGATTAACTTAAAATTCAACGTGTGTGTATTTATGTTAGCACGTAAGTACTTTCATAACAAAATAAATGATTTCTAAAAATATATCCGAAACGAAATCAATAAATATACCAAAAGTAATTAGAATAATCTATTTATTAAGTATCATTAGTGAAATTTAAAATTATAATGTAAACATAAAGATACATACCTACCAACAGTTAAACTCAAATCTATAAACGTACTTAAACAACTTGCGTTATTTACCAGCTAAATTTGTGGTGGCGTTTTTTAGACTTCGATTTTTGCATTGCATAAAAGTTCACTTATCATTTTTTCAAAATGTGTCAAGAAATGTATAACTCCAAAACTAACTAACATTAAAAAGAAAACTGTCTCGCAGGACTGATCTTAGCATAACCATTATTATTGTTATCATCAAATTTCTCTATTCTAGAGTTAATGTCAGATTTAATTTGTTGGTTTGCTCCTAAACTTCCAACGGTAGACTGAGGTGCCAAATACGAAGAAGGGCCTCTATAAAGTATTGTGTTGATGTTATTGACTGGCTCCACTTGCTTTTTGGATAAAGGATGGATTATCGTATAATCTACACCACTTACTAAATTGTCAAATTGATGATTAAGGCTTTGAGTTTTGCCATTGTGATGGGAATCTTTAAAATCGTTTATTTTAAGCGCATTAAGTATTTGTTGTTTTTCATTTTCATCTCCTAATTCGTAACCTATAGAAGGCAACAGTTCAAATGTTACACGATTCGCCATATTGTTGTTGTGTGTGTATTTTGCGTTTTGTTGATTAACATTTTGACTAGATTGATCAATCGTATTTGTTGGGTCATCGTTGGTGTTATCCTCTAATTTCGTGTACAAATAATAGGACTTATTTTTCTTATAAGTAACAAGTTTATTTTCCTCTAAAGGATGAGGCAATGTACCGACTATTTTATCTTGTACCTGTGCAGTTATACCAGTATCAGAGCTTAAGAATTTGTCCGCAAAAATGTTTTCAGAATTGTGTGGGGTATTAAATGTAGCTTCTTCGGTACGCGGTAACTCCTGTCGTGTCTGTGGATAAAGTAATGTCTGCATTATTTCTATGTTGTTATTTGATTGTTTTGGGATGCTATTTCCATTAAGGCCTTGATCTACGTCACGTTGTGAGAATTTTGGTGCTATTTCATCTGTCAACCTTGCATTAGATGATTGAATGGAATTATGGAAATTATTTAGTTGCCTTGTAACTTCCGGAACTGGGAGCTTATATAGTTGGCCACTGTATAGTTGATTTGAGTTTCCTTGATGACTTTCTATGAGATTTTGACTATTATATCGCTGCAGCTGCGATGAATATAACTGTTCGGGTGAACTTTTCTGTGAAAATTGAGAACTTACTTGATGGTTTTGCACACCTGGTAGATGCAAGTTATCTGTTGTGTATTTTGTATTATCTCTATAATAAGCGGAGCTTCTAGTCTTTTGAGGTAGCTGTACGAAGTTTGCACTATTTTGGTTATCGTTTGAAAATTGGGATGAGGTGAACTGTGATACTTTATTTGTAATATCTTCAAGATTTTCATTGTTCAGGTTCAAAAATTGTGGTTGCGTAGGTATAGTGGGTATAACGTTTTGTTTTGCTATGTTGCTGTATTCCCTTGCTGCATTGATTGAATCGGTCAAAAACGAGTATACCAATGCCTGTGAATTAGAAATATTTATATTTTTATCCCAAATTAACTTACCGATTGGAATGAGACCAGCTCCATTGTTTTCTTCTAACCTATTGTTGGTAAGGACCAAGTAGTTACTACTGCCTGTATTTAAAATCTCTAAATTATCAACGTCATTTTCACTGTTGTTATTAAATAAATAGTCTGCAATCGTTTCCGGTATGGTAATTTTTAGAGAGACAGTTCTTTCGATGGTATTTGTCGGTACTGCAGGCTCTTTAAAGAATGGTAATTTAGAGAATTTATTTGAGTATTCGGCATTATATACAGATGTATCAGACGGAGGCTCTAGGTCTGTTGATGGAGAAAGTAAAATTTTTTCGCTTTTACAATTAATTCTTTGTGGTTGTGCCCTAAATTGTCTAGAATCATCGGTTCCAAATTCTGAACATAAATTGTTAGCAGTCGAAGTTTCTGCAACTGTGTTACTTTGTGATTCAGATTTTAGTAAATTGTTGGTATCTTTTATTATATCATTTACGGTTATATCTAGTTTCTCTTTTGTTAGTATATCAGAAAATGTTAAATTGTTACGATTGGTGTTAATATGAGATTGTTTGTGTAAAGAAAATGACGGAGCTGTTTTAGTATTGGAAAGAGCTGTTGTAAAATCAAATGTTGAAGAAGTTGGTGTTGCTACCAACCGTGCACTTTGATAATCATCGGTTTGTGGCAACCGTAAGTTAGGGCTTAAATACTGTCGTGACAGTCCTAAAGTATCTTCGGAAGGAGGTACGTAAAGACGAGAGGAAGGCTTATAAGTTGTCGCGGCTAGATATAAGCCGGATTGTTTTGAGTTTTGTGGGACTTTTGATGTTGAGTAGAGTCGATTGAATAACGTAGGTTCTGTAGGTGGCAAGTATATTAATGAACTGTCATCTGTAGTTCTTATTTGCTTGCTTGACGGCATGGGTCTATCGTAAACATAAGGCACATCTTCTGATTCAGAATTCTCTTTATCGGTGGTTGGAGTGGTAGTGTCAACACGCATGTTTCCTATAGGAGCATTTATTGGTCTATTGTAAGTATACGGGGTTGGTTCAACTATCAACCGAGCTGATTTTGGCGGTCTTACAATCCACGTTTTAAAAGTTATTCTTGACTTAGGATTACCTGTACTCGATTTTTGAACAATTCTACTAAATTTTAGCGTTTTACCTACAGGTGGAATAATGTTGGAACTTACCAAATTTTGCTTCGCTCCTCTATCCACATAGCCACTGATAGCTCTAGGAAATTGAGGTACGATGTTTTTCTGCAGAGCTTGCCTGTTTTGTTGTGCAATATTTGTATGGTGTTTATTTGTATTGGTGATTGTAAGCTCCTGTTGTTTTTTCAACTGATTATTTGGTACAGTGTTGTATTGAGATAATTGACGTTGCGATTGATGGCTCTGAATATGTTGTGACGTGGGTTTGTTTCTCTGATTAAGATTCTGTTGCTGAGTCACAGACAATTGTCCTATCCTGTTGCTGTTATTGTCGTTGTTATAAATAGATGCCAAATGTTCTGTACCGCTGTGAGGTACAGTTCCTGAAAAACTTTTTTGTATAAGATTAAGATTTTGAATTTGTGGTCGTAGTACTTCCACATCTCTTGGAGCTGCTGGTCTGATTACATTTGATGCTGAAGGTATGTATTGAGAACTAGGTGTCGAAGCCGCAAAAGCGAGATCACTTGAATGAAATGAATTTTGTACGTAGTTTCCTTGCCTCTGCTTAGCAGGAACATACACATTACTAGGTAGCCTTTCTGGTCCAGAGATCAGTGCTCCGTTTGGAAATAGTTGTCCTGAAGGTGGCTTATAATCTTGCATGACGATAACGTTACTTTTCATTATAGTTTTATCATACGGATTTCGCAATGGATGTGTCAACATTTTTTTTATATCCTTCATAAGCTGTGGCCCTAACTTTAGATTTCCAAATTTGTCGTTATTCTCATTGAGGATTTGTCGAGTTTTTTCACAACGCGCGCTCATCCACCAGTCACAAACGAAGACTTCTTGATTAAATAAAGTGCCATTGGGACAGAGAAACGACTGGAAGCCATATGTGGACCCCAGAGTACAGACCCTGAATACTTGACAGCCAGCTTCAACATCTGCATAGTATCCTGAAAATTGGACAATTAAAATACATATTATAACATAAATTACGCTTATACACACATATATAATTATTATGTTAAACAAGTGATGACACGCTAATCAATATAGACACTACAATTTAAAAGTTTGTTAAATAGATTCTCAAGGACCATGTTACCATGTTGTAAGTACAGCTTTACACAGTTTCCTGTGCAAGAGAGGACCGTATCAATTAAAATACTTTTTCACCTGGACTTTTTCCGGAACAGGTGAAGGTAGTTCTAGGAATGGAGTTAAGTGTCGGATAATCGGTTCCTGGTCTTCCCGGTACTGCCAGTCTGATATCCCAGCCATGCCCGTTGTCGTGCTCTGGTCTTCTGCTGTTTTGCTGCTGGGAGTACACCATCGTGGTGAAATAGGCTGGAAAACATTGGAAGGTGTTATTGAAAAATATGATATTAATACGCGACACGATGATTGTCTTCTTCTATATTGTTCCAATGTCAAATTGTGTTTTTATATTGAAAATTCCGTAACCATAGTTAGAAACACGTTATTTACTGACGAACTAGCTGACATAATGTTGGGCTTTACCTAACAGCGTTTACATTCTCATACAATTGTCTCTCAGAGACAATTTCTTCCACAATGAAGTATTGCAAACACTAATACATGGTATGACAACAATTCTCAGAGTTTTTGTGTCTGATATTAATGACGGGCAACAAAAACTAATCAAATGACCCGAATCCTTGGTATCTCACGTTAAAGTCTATATTTGTTATATTTTATGTGCTATGGCCTTTATTATATAGAAACAAATCAGTTTTTTACTTAAGGAATTATTACTGTGGTCATCATAAGACGTTTTTTTTTAAATATAAGTATTTGGGTATTGTTTGTCGCTTGTACTTGTGAGATTTTCAATGTCGCCTCGCCATCTTTGGCTGTTTTTGCCATTACAGCGCACAACGTATATTTTTTTTCCCTTAGGAAGCATTGATTTACAAGTTTTCTCAGATGACTTATAAGTTGTCTTACATCAAGTAATGTAGAATGTATTTCAATCGTCATTTATCCGTTTCCTTCATTCAAATTGCCCGTCTATGTCTCTGAATCACACTACGAGTATATTGATATGAAATACTAAAACAATTAGTCGGCACGTTTCTCAAGCTTGTTAGACCGTCCTTGTCCTTTTTACTTAGACACTAATTACTCTCGTAGCTGATGTAAAACCTTATTTGTTTATAGGTAATGAGAAAAAGCCATGAATAGTAGGTATAATCTTTTCATAAAAATCTTATTAATTGTCGTAGGCTACGGAATGTTCCTGAACAGTATTACCGTAAATTTCCCATAGATGTATGTGACATATGCAATGCACTTTCGTTATGAAATCGTCTTATCTTATTCGTATCAGCGGCCGGTAAGCTATGTAACAGCTATTTCGTGGTCATTGTTATCATAAAATGAGTAAAGTTCTCTAATATCTAGCTCGATGCTGTTTTCCTAGGCTTTCATTTTGCGATAGAATTGTATTAAGTATCCACCTTTTTATTCCTACATAAAATACAAGCGGGCTTTGATTGACTTTATTTAATAGATTTGAAATCTTCAACAATTCGCTTTCGGTATCGCGTACCAAAGATATCAAAATGTTACGACCATTAGATACGGGTCGTTATCTAAGCTTAAATGGACCGCCATATTTATAAGATAAGATGCGTCAAGACGTTTCGCAAGATGGAAATTGTTACTGTGCAGGTCTGAGGTAAAGGGTTCTAGGTTTGATTCTGATATCTGCCTGACAAAAGGTATGACTGATGAATTACGACTTTATCTGACAGATACAGCTAGCGCTAAGATTTGTATACGTATTTTAGCTATATTTAAGATTGAAAACATATTATAATTAGATAACTATAAATTTGATATCAGATTCCAATTTAGCAAGTCCTCCTAGCTAGTGCTTCTTTATTACACTGCTATATATCTTCTCTTATATAAAAATGAATGTTTGTCTGTATGTCCTTTATAGAATCGTAAACTATGCATTTGATCATGTGATGATCTTTAGCAAAGTTGCTGTGCGCGAGCCCGCGATGGTTTCTGAGCTGGTACGACCAATTTACGACGGATGGCGCCGCAGTTTTTCCTTGAAATTTATTTTAGTTGACGAATAACACGCGCTGTGTACAACTACTTTTTTATAAATAAAATTGCATTTGAAATTAAAACACTAGTCGTGTCGCACGCGCTAATGGAAATACACAATAATAATGCGAACATATCTGCAATATTCAGTTTGCGCGTCCACCTCGTCCCCCAGGGCTCATCCGATATGAGATGTAGGGTTTTTGTCACCATATCGCACATTCAAGTAGGTTTTTTAAGGCTCCAGAAATTTTATTCAGCTGCTCTTTTGCTATTTTATTCTCTCATAGAATAACTTATGTCTTAAAATAATAGCGATCATTGCTTTTATTATTTTATAGATCTACAATAGACGCCTTTAGCTCTCTTCATAATATCAACATTTGCTTTAGGGACTAAGTAAAATTAGGTTTTTATATTATATCTATAATAGATGCAGGTCATCTAGATATCTGTAATATATTTGTGATAATGACGTACTCTTATAATATCTTAATAATGTATTTGAAGTGTATTACATTATAAATTCTATAAAAATATTTTTTTATACAGACACTCCTAACAATTTTATCATATTGAAGATATATGTCGTGTATATCCCCGAGCAATGTCACGCTGGGGACAGGGGTAGCAATGGGTCCCTTGAATACATTTCTTTTAATATAAAATGTACCCTTTCTGTTACCTCTGCGCGACAAGTTAGTTTTTAAGATCAATAATAATGTCTTGGGACAAATTCAACATTGCCATCTGCACTCAAATAAGATAGACTTTATTGCGTGGTCATCAAATTGCTCATAAACTACAAGTATACAAATATCTAAATATATGCTCAGCTATATACACAATTTACCTACACAGAATAAATATTTAGATTCTACACATATTTGCCGCTGGTGGGAATTGAACCCACAGCTCACAGCTCAGTAGTTAGATTCACTCATCACTGAACTACCGGGTCAGTCAATGTAAATCAGAAAATGCATTTGAAGTCTCTGCAGATATTTATATAATGTCTTTCTAGTTGCCTCATTTACATTTTGACTTGTTTTAACTTGACTTTAATCTGATACATTTAGTTCCATATATATTGTATATCACTGTAGGTTATCTTAAGAAATACTACAAATTAATAGCTAACACGATATTAGTATAATGCTAAACAGATATTTACGAAAGATTTATTCAGAAACTCTATCTGTGAGTAAGTTCGGTAATCGCGGTGTTAATAAAATCAGTTGATTATTTATGAGTTCGGCTTTGGCATGCAAGTAGTTCTGACCTGAATTTCACAACGCAAACAGTAAGCAAAGTTTCTGGAATCCCATCTTGATAGTCTCTGCAATAATTTCGTTAGCATAGTAAGTTTAAACAGTTTTAGAAATCAACATACTCACCAGAATTGAAACGATATTTTAAACGTACATCGATTCATCATGTAATTTAAATTATTCTCTATTATAAGTACGAGTACATAGACAAAGCCACATTATATTAGACATTATGTTAGAGAATTAATGACCTGCAACTATCTCAAAACTTATTCAGTATCGAACGCAATGTAAATATGTATACTTAAAATTCGTTAAACTTTATTGAATGTATTATGCATGGTTATTCCGCAAAATATAACTTTCTAATAAACCTCTTACATATTATATACTTACCTGCCGTACAGAAAGGCATAGTGATGTAACAGCGACATTTTGAAGATCAAACAAATAAACAATTAACATTTCCGTACAACGAAATCTCAACGTTATCTCAAAGGTAGTTCAAATCTCATTATTAGGCAATGAGTTGAACGCGAATCTCATCCGGAATGCGAACCGCGGGCCAAAGGATCTCATTAGCCAGGCGACTCTGGCAACCCGCTCGGAGAGACTATTCTGGATTCACGAAAAACATAGCTACTCAGTTTATTATAACTTGCTATTACAACCCAGTTCAATAAACCCATTCTTAATTTAAATAAAAAATTTGATGGTTTATTGACACCTCATTGAACAAAAATTAAATTAAAAAGAAATTTAAAAAGGAATTATGTAAGCGCTCTCTTGTTTCATCCCAATGTGCTCTACATATAAAAAGAATTATGTTATTTCTAAATTCTATAATATCGTTTCCTTGTAATCATAATACCCCATTTCCAATAAGATTGATATCTGTTACTATTAACTATGCGATTTAGACATTAAACGTGTGAAGTGGACTGTATGATTGATTTCCGGTTACAAAACCTGCCCAGGTCGATGAAGTAAATGAAAAAACCTTAACATCCGAACCGATGTGGAACGTAAAGCAGGGTATGTTCGCGCATGGCGCTCTCCTCAGCTGCTTGATCTGGGTACAACCTTCGACGCTTCAACCCTTCGACGAGGTTTAACGATTCAACGATAACAATAACGACGACTGACTGCATCAGAGCCAGATGTACCACAATAAGATAATTGTTTTTTTTTATTTAACAATTTGAGTGCAATGGAGAGCTTACAGAAACAAACATTAAATTGTTCTTAATTGTATAATTGTTCTTAGCCATAGTTTTATTGATAAGTGTAGTATAACTTATACATATTTCGTATGTTCAAAACCATCAAACCTATACGGAATGTACATATTACCCTTTTCGCAAATCTCGGCAGATTGTCTTAAGTTTATTAAACAGTGATTTGAACCGGAATCTCATCCGGAATTCACCCCGCGAGCCTTAGAATGTTATTAACGATACAATTACATTGTCCTAGTCGGTGATGGCATTTTGATACAAAATTTTCGTGAATAAGTAAAAATTGTATGGTATGTTGTCTTGTAGTATCTATTATCGTTACTCCTTTCATTCGCACGCGTGATCACACGTATATACCTATCTTTTTCATACGCTCACTTCCCGTCATTACATATTAAAACCGAATATTACTATATAGGATGTGATATAAATTTAAAGCAATGGTGTTTAGGCAAAATATTGTTTAATACACAGTTAAAAATTAACGGAAATTGATTGTTTTACAAAATCACTCGAGGACAGGACGTTTAAGATTTATATCCAAACCTTTTAGAGTATCATTAGTTAACAAATACACTTACGTATCTAAACATACAGCGTTCAGTAAAGTGAAATAGATCAAGGTAAGTTATAAAAGGAAATATTAAAAAAAATATAGCCAGCGACTCAGAATAAGCCGCCGTTCCTTGACTGAAGATACGGCGTCTTTGCATTCGCAGCGACCGCTCATTGGAAAATCACCGCGCCTCCTGAATACAGAATCGGACCAGAAACAAAACGAATAACCGTATTGACGATATTATCTCTGATGAAGTTTTTTTTTTTATTTCTGTGGTTAGGCTTGAGCGCTACTGTTAGGGCATGTCTACACAAATTGTTCGTGCCTAGTCTCATTAGATAGCCATACAACCATATCGCTTCTGACTTTAAAAGTCATATCCGATACAAACGTAACAAAAAAAAAATCTGACAAATAAAATAAACATAAGTACATAAATAAAAAGCGACAAACCTATTAAATGGTTCGCGCACACGTACCGGGAATAAAACGGGATCGATAGGGAGAGAAAAATGAAAACATAATTTCATTTGTCACGTAACGATTCGCCGTGATTTTTCCATAACGACTCTTTGTAAACGTCACGTGTATTGTGCGCATGATGTGGGTGAGGCGCGGCCCGTCCCGTGCGAAATTGTCCGCGTTTTTTTGAAAGGACACCCGATTACTGTTGTTGGACCGAATCATTTTGATGGACGCTTCAGAAATTGTACGGGGTTTTTGTGAGCAAATGTAACGTCACAAATGTAAAGGAAAATTAATGTTGTGCCGTGTATCGTGTACGTGTGTATGTATATTTTACAATTTGGCTTACATTTTTTCAGACTTCGAAAACGGGAGGCGCAGTTAACAACGTACGTTTTTCTTTAAAAAAAAAACCGTTTACCTGATAACGTTATAATTTTCACCTCAGCAAATGTTAGTTAAAAATAAAGACGGAATAATGACTAAAATTACGACCTTATCGGCTACATAATCATTGAAGAATATTATAGCTATATATGAATGAATGAATGAATGAATATGAATTTATTAACTATGCTATATGATAACTCTTAAAATTTGACAGCTAGCAAATGTCATAATTTTCAATTTGGGTTCAGTGGGTTTAAAACGATATCAGCTGACTATACATTTCGAAATTTCAATAAAATACAAAAACAAATAATCGCTAGTTACAAACGAATTAATTCCTTTATATCATAATTCGTTTGTTCAAAATTCTAATCTGAATCCAGATCTGAAGCTAGGAAACTTAAATAGGTATTTTCAAAAAACCCGCTGTAAGCGTACGTAGCGTGTTCCCATATCCTCTATCCACGTAAATACGTACAGCGAAGATGAAATTACCGCGAAGCTTCGCATTAAGTATCAAAAGACGTGTAAGTAGGTCGCCTTGCTGCGCGCATAATCTCATTAGAGGTTTCTCGTTATAACTTTGATAAGATTTCTTGTTTTCGGTGCCTAGACACGCTAGATATACAGAATTTATCCGATATCGGTGTAGGCTAAAATACTCTCGCCCGAAAAGAGCTAAAAGACAGAGCAACGCTGAAAGGCACTGGTGCTTTACGTATGAAGCTTACTGAGAGAAATTTAGTCCGTAAAAATCCCACATAACCCAGTGTCTCCCCACGCCTCAGCGGTAGAATTGATTTGTTTAAAATGGTTCGAAAGATTTCTTTATATTGTTATCAAAGGACTTGACTCATTTCGGATGCAAATAATATAATTTCACTGATATCAACCTTGATCATAACTCATCGCTGCCTATGTGAATGCGGCTGACTTGAATCCGAAGTAGCATAAAGCGAAGGATAATTAGAAATGCAAATTACACAGATCTGACAAAAACTATTCTTACGTGCTAAATGGCGGAGATAAAGCCCGTTATGGTAATTAATATTCAATTCTTATGGATGTAGATTTGCCAGACATTATAATGGAGTCAGGTCCATGAGATATGGTCATGTTAACGTGATTTACTAGAAGATGTTTAATGATTTGATATAACATAGTTATTTGCTAAACATTTAGTAACGAAATCAAGAAAGACATACGAGAAAAAAACGATAATTTTTCAAGGTTACTGTTTACAAGAAGGAGCATTGTATGCAACATAAAAACTGTGTGTTTATTTTCAGTCTGCCTATATTTCTTACTCTCTTATAATTTTATCTTATAGTTCTTGACATAGAAGAAGATAAAGTTACAAAACTACATTTCATCTTCTTTGTAGTTTGAATACATGTGTCTGCTTTTTGTTTTATATTAAATAAAATTGTATTAATAACTTAGGTAATTAATTTTATTATTTAAACTGAAACTGTCAACCAAGCAGGTGGATTGTGGTTAAACAGTTTCGTCGATAAAAAACCTTGTGTCATAGCGCTGTACAGAACCTTTAAAAGAAGCGAATTACGTCGATATCACATAAATACGCGAGTTAAATTTCATTTTACGTTACAAAAATACAGAAACACGCAAAACGATAATGTTTACGCTCAAACAAAACATATCCCCATCGAGTTTAATTTGTTATCCCGGCACATAATCCCTACAACGCGTATCGCACCCTATTAGTACATACGTGCGGACAATCGGAGCGTGCGGGATTTAAAGTTAAATTAACAAGGGGCCGAAGTGTCGACGTTATCCAC
This sequence comes from Myscelus amystis hages, assembly GCA_018244895.1. Classification (NCBI taxonomy): domain Eukaryota; kingdom Metazoa; phylum Arthropoda; class Insecta; order Lepidoptera; family Hesperiidae; genus Myscelus; species Myscelus amystis. The sequence goes on along the minus strand of DWQT01000170.1, from coordinate 15,713 downwards.
TGAATACGACGCTTTATCATACGTTTAAATCGGTTAAAATAATTTAAACTTTTAATCCGTGTTTGCGGATAACGCATTCCGTACGCGATTGTATCGCGCCTAATTGTTCATTTTGTTTGTTACACTGTTAAATACAGTGTAAAATGTTATTGCTGCGAAGTGCTTCATTGTGCAGCCAACGGTGTGTTCAGCTCAGCCGCGGCCGCCGTAAACCGTGAACGGATAAACATGTCGCGTTTACGTGTTTTACGTTTATGTAATTGTTCGCTGAACGTTCGGCCGGAGATAAAAGGACGAAGCGTTAATGGTACGTTTAATTACGATTACGTTTATTTTACGTCCCGAAATGTGTGAAGATTTTTGAACTTTTGATTCTGAAGTCGATGCATTGTTTATTTTTTTTTGTTGTACTTCCTAATATATTCCTTATTGTTCTGTAAACAGAGATGAATGTAATTCTTAAGGCAATTCTACAATTAATAATAACATCTATATGTATTTAATAAGAAAATAAACGCACCTATTGGAGGTTAGAGTTTAAATTAAAAATCTTCGTAATAAACCGCAGCGTCAAAGAAAAATCCTTATTCAAAACAGTATGAAGACGCGAAGAAAGTTGAAAAATATTTAATGAGACAGCTCTTTGCTTTGCCTGCCATCACGTTTTTACTTTCAACCAAGTTCAGATTGAAAATTAGCTCCCGTGTTTCTCTTCTGTTCGTTGAAACAATTTTTATTTTTCAGACGTGAATAATATTAAAAAATATGAGAAAATAACAATAGGTATATTGGGATAACCCACGCACGATTACCTAACAAAATATCCTACACTATGTAGACATACTTATATAAATTTGCAAATAAATACAGTATGCATAATTATATAATTTTACACCTTGGTTGGGATTCAAAATAACCCGCTATTTAATAAAGCGAAGCTAATTACACGGACATTTGTAACAGTTTGCAACAAAGCAAATCCTCCACAGAAAATGAAACCGGCAATTGAAAAGTAATCCAATTCGCCAGTATAACGTTTGCATAAGTAAATTAGTTGCTAGTTCTGTCGCTGCAACGGGATTGCCTTCAACGGATGCGAGTTGAAAGTAATTTACTACAAATTCTCTAATTTTATTTTCCTTTCCTACCCTATTTATATCATAAGCACACCGTGACTTTCAAATTAATTTATTTGTCGTAGAAAGTATATTAAAACATTGTTTATAAATAATTCATAAGCATTTTCCATTAAAGATTTGGGCTTATCGTAATGTAATCTTTTTATTTTGCAAATCGTTAATTTTCAAGTCAATGAAATTTTCGCACTTGTACAGATAATGATTCTAATGAGTATTTTATTTATCTATACTAACATATAAGGGTAGGTAGGTACCTACTCATCAAATTAGAGAAAATGCAATGTTAATACTTCCTCTAAATGGGTTTGCCCTGTTAAACAAAGTTGACAGTTCAGTCACAAGTTGGATTACTTCTTAACTCTGAGGCATCTTATTTTACTTTACAATGTCTTTTAACAACTTATAGGACTTTTAAAAAATATATAGAAAGGTCTAGAAGAAACTTACAATTTCTCATTTCTGCTCTACAAATGGCTGCTGTAAGAGAAAAAGATATGGAATACCTAAGAAGTTTAATGTTCCTGACTTTTGTAAATCTTATGAAAATAACACCGAAAATAAAAATATTTTTTATTGTTTATACAATATTTTGAATGTTCCAAATTTGTAAGAGCTTCATTATAGAGCAACTAGACTCCGAGAGGCCATTTACAGTTTTACAAATATTACAGATTATAAATAACTAATAATTGATTAAATGGACATCACTGTACGTACATACATTCATATGCGTATGGTTTATGTTATTAAATACCTCCCAATTTTGGAAATGGAATCTTTGATTTGCAACGCAATAATTACTCAGCAAAGAATCAGGAAGTATAAATATTTCAATAAATAGCAATCATCCATCCATTAAATGCTTTTAAAATTTCACCAAGTTTTATAAAACATAATTTCACAGACTAAAAGACACCATACGGCGGGAATTAATTTTCTGAACTTTCCAGTAGCTGTTCCAAGGTAAACAGCCGTCCCATTAAATATATTCACAAGTTCCTCGGGCCGCCGTCATGGTTTTAAATGAGAATTTTTCTTTCCGACAAAACTATGTTTCCTTGTTTAAACGATTTTTTTCCTACTTCTAGAAAGATGGAAATACAATATTATTCCATTAAAACTAAATCATTGAATTTGTATTATGTCACTGTTTATTTATACCTGCGTTGATAAGTTATAAATCGCTTTTTGTTACTGGTAATAATTGGTGCAATCTAAGTGGTAAAATGTCTATTCAGTCTCGTTTTTGAATAACCGAAAATTATACCTACGTATCAGAACGATTTAGTGATACGTTTAGTCTAATTTAAAAGCCTCTATAAAGTATGGATACAAGTAAAAAAATGTGGTGTTAATTAATGGTAAATATTCGAAATAATCCTGCACTCAAACAATCATTATTTTATAAACTGCTTCTTAATTCAAATCTTTTGTAGTTGCCAACACTAATAAGAAAAGTTGCAAAGAAATCCACTGCAAGACGTGCCTAAACGCCAAAACACAACGAAATACTAAGCCTTATGTAAGTCGGCTTAACTTAAACTCACCAATACGGGGCTTGGAAAACTAACCGCATTTTTAATAAGGCTGCCAACTCTTAGTGAGTTCTATTAATTTAGTGTTTTTCCTAAAGTTCTTTTCTCTAAACAAAGTATAAACGGCCAGTAATTGTTTCCTCTTTCTTTATAATCTGTTTCATTTACTTTAATTTTTATAAGACTGATTAAGGTACCCATTTTGTTTTAAAGAAAAGTATTTTCGTGTGTTGTTCTTATTAAAATATTGTTGTTCACAAGCTACTTTGAATGAACGCATACTATCTCGTATTTTTTGAAAGATAACCAAATTAACTTTAATAATGTTATTCTTATCAGGAATAGAAATAACTGCACATGACAATCATAGGTATACGAACATTACACTTATTGTAATAATTTCATAATAGGTGACATCGGCGCCGTGGCTTAGTTGGTTAAAGCGCCTGTCTAGTAAACAGGAGATCGTGAGTTCGAATCTCGCCGGGGCCTAATGTATCATTTTATTGTTTTGTAATGTAGTGTTATTATTTAATAATTATATTTGCGTTTATATTCTACTGTACACGAAGGTTTTCATTATGCACAAGATTACCAATATTCTAACAACCTAACTTTTAATTTAATGTGAATTTAAATTTAATTACAGGAATATAGGATATCGTTAATGAAGGAACTGTCTATTCAAAATTAGCCATTTAATGTTATAACTACTCGTAATTTTTACCCACATTCTGAAATCGATAACGATTAATGAGATTACGAGTATTGAAATAAATGCAAGGTGGCCTTTTATTAGTTAAGGTAAATATTGAAGAATTCATTATTTTAAGATGGAAAGTCTTAATTATCTACATTTTTATTCAATTATTACTTTTTTGTTTATTATAGTGCTTAACGTGGCTATTATGCAAGATTCTATTTTAAGATTGTTTGCACGGCACTATGTGGCAAAGAGGCTTACAAAAATAAAGTAAATAATTTTGACATTTGTAAAATTGACAAGTAAATGAAAACATTGTTCTTTTCACAAAGAAAACTGAAAACATTATAAAAAAAACAAGAAAACTGAATCTCTACACATTCATTGAACATTGAATGTGGCACATACATAAAATATCGCACAATCCTGCTGTCAGTTACAGTGAGAGGTTATGTGTTGTTATGAGTCAAGGTGATAGTATACTAAGATGATTGTGAGTTTTTCGAGCCTGTAGCTTAGCCATATATGGGTTGAATAAGTTTCAATAACACGGGTCAGTTGAAGCAAGTACATCGAGATGAGTGAACGAGACACGCCGAGTGGCTCCGGCCCCCAGGGTGGCGATAAAGGGATGAGGATACCGTCCCAGCCCATTGCAACTGGATCAAGGTACAAGTTTCTTTGTCCGTATTAATTGCCTTTAATTATTACAAACAAAAACTCCAACTGAACTGTACTAGAATTTAACACAAATTATGCATGGATTCTAAAATGTAAAAAATAATGTAACAAAAAAAAACACGAGAAAGTATGTCATTTTGTAAAGTATAGATAATCTTCATCTATAACTTTCACTTCTACATAATTATAGAAGTGATACCATGTATATATTATTAATAACTGGCTTAAAACATTTGCAATTATCCATTTGAAAATGGAAACATTCTATTTTTAAACAGTAACCTACTAATGATTCTGAGGCTTAGATACTTTTAAGCATACAGAATCAGAACCGCTAAGATATGTGCTTTGATCAGATAATTTATAATTAACGAGACAGTTATAACTATCTATTGTAGTCGTTTACGAGCATTCAATTCTTATATGTATTTTATGTTCAATAAAAGCCTTAACACTTTTTTTATTTAAATAAAATTTTAACTATGCCATTATTATTCCAGTGGTCGTAGTTTCTTCGCAAGTGAACCACTCCAGTTCCGAGTGAGGGGGTCCACTATTACGGGAGCATCGCCACCTAAGTTTGTGACTTTGGAAGACATCATGAAAGCAGCCCATGGTATGCAGAATATGGCGTTGGCTCATGAAATAGCAGTTGATCAGGACTTCAAGCTGGAGCCATTTGAACCTCCAGACAATAGGTATGATTAGCTTACTTATAATACCTCAATTAACACACTAAATAACAATGTGTTAGTTAAGCTAATCTTTAACTGTTTTTTACGATAGGAATAAAGTATTGAATTCGAAAATGATCTCATATGCCATGAGTCATAAGGTATGTTCTTTGTTAAGTTAGCAATGTACAGGTGGAGGGTTTGAAATTAAAAGACATAAAAAGCCTTAGGATGTTGACTGAAATTAATCTCATGGTTTTATATCAATAAATTTGTTTTTGATTGATTGATAGTTAGTACAATAATTTACCAATTTACCAATTATGTTCCTGATGAAAATAATATTTTAATTATCTCACTGAAATATTTATCTCATCAAATATATTTGTGTGATAATTTGTTCTGTCTATAGGTGTAACATTGTCAATATAACTAAAGATTTAAAAAGGTTATCAACAGTCTGATTACCAAAACACAAAGTGCCTCATTCAGGATCTGACGTGTACCCAAGATAATTATAATTCTACATGCAAGCATTACAATTCTATTGGTTTTAATGATAAAAGTGTGTATATTTTCTTTTGTTTTAGCTATCAAAAACTTGTAAAGGAGACTATGCACAAGGCATATTTCGATATTCTTAGAGAACAATTGAATTCTGACCCCCCAGAGTACAAACAGGCATTAGTACTTTTGCAGGATGTTAAACAGGTGTTATATACAGACTATTAAGTTAAACATAAGTTTACACTTGAATATATAAATGGGACAGACATTTAGTAGAAGTAATTAAATTGTAAATATTAGTGTACTCATTATAAAACATAGATCAAACCTTTGCTCAGTTGTCTGTTAAGTACTGATAAATTAAATTCTTGACTCAAAGAAAACCCAATTGAAAATGTTCATTAAAATCATTATAGTAGTTTTCGAGAAACCCATTACAACATGTCTATATATACAAGACTTGTTTATTTAATAGTTTACGACATACAACCAGTTACCGCAACATCTGCTAACGTTTCAGGGCTTGTTTTCAATTCTCCTACCCAGGCACACTAGGATTAAGGAGATGATTGAAGAGGTTCTCGACAGAGACTTTATCAAGCAGCAAGCCGAGAATAACAGTTTGGACTTTCAGAAGTACGCAAAGTTTGTTATAGACCTCATGGCAAAATTGGCCGCGCCGGCGAGGGATGAGATGATACAGAACATCACCACTTTGACCGATACTGTAAGTAATGTCATTATAAATCATTAAGTATATAAAAGATGTTTACTCAAAAAACAGGTTATATTTCTAAACGGTTTGGCAGTTCGTTTTTAGTGAGAGTCGCCAAGATTTGTGACGACCTACCTAGGTCTATTTTTCCTGTTGTGTTGAACTCTGGAGCGTTTAAGATTTTCTCTTTTCTTAAGGTTTCTTTTGGATGGGCGTGTACCACCCTCGTTTTCATCTACACTTTCCATCTGGTGTGATGGAAGACAAATGCCTATTCCATTACATCTATATAAAGAAAAAAAAAATTCTAAAAGTATATGAAGTATAAATAGGACTGTACAACATGATTAATCAATAGAAATAAAATTGAAATGTCTGTCGGTGATTTTAAAATAACTGATAAAATAAATGCATGTAAATCATATGTATCATGAATTTATAGCATTATATTATACATATAGTTATATCATTATATGCTACCGTCCAACTTTAATAATTCCAGGTGGATATATTCCGTTCAATACTAGAAGTATTGGAGGTTTTGAAGCTAGATCTGGCCAACACGTTGATAGCAATGATCAGACCTCATGTTCAGAAAGAGAGTGTGCAGTATGAGAGAGCCAAATTCGATGAAATGCTTAAGATTTCTGAAGGTAGTGCTATCATTTTAATCTAACAAATGACAAGTCAATGAAATACTTAGTCTAGGCGATATCAACTTGAACTAAACGTCTACATATCTTAGTCAAAAGCGTTCGCAAAAAGACCAATTACAGTTTATTCTTCACTTTAAACGTGTTAAACTTTTAGATGGACTGCAACACACTCGAGAGTGGTTGAAGCGCCACATAGACAAGACCGGTTTAACTCTTCTGGTGACTGATCAGATGGTGTTGAGAAATGTGACAGCTCAAACCCTCGCCAAGGCTTACCTTGAGCTGTTGGAGTGGGGCGAGAAGAATAAGTATCCGGAGGTAATATCTTCAGTATACTTGACGCTGAACGGAGAGTGATCATTATTTTCACCAATTATTTATTAACCAACACATACCTAAATCGAATGATAACGACTGTTATGAAATTAAACAACTGAATTTGTCAAAGAACAAGTTCTGGTTTATTTGTCAGGAAATAAATGATATATTTAAAACATAACCACACATTATAGAAGTGTAAAAAGTGTGAGATAATACAAAAAATGCAACCATTATAATACAGTACAGGTTAGCTTAATTGCCTCCCCGATTATGAAGATGGTATAATGAGTCAAAATATATCCATATACATATAATAACAAAGCTAACTTATATAATAAAAATCTAATTTGAAGTTTTTCTTTCTTCGAGGGCTACATTGGGAATTTTCCACTACTACAGTAATATGTTCATTAAAACGAAGTAGGAAAGCAGTAACGTGTTTCATTAAATGTACTCGGCCGTTGTGATTTCCATGACATAATAGAACAACCTAATATTTACTTTACACACACTAATATTTACTTTACCCCCAAAACAAGATTAAATATGTAGTTTATATAGACACCTTAAGCCCAACTGATGTTGATAGAAAAATAACTGGTGTCGCTATGATAAAATATTGTATATCAATGTTACATTGTCCATATTTCTAGACGGTGTCTATCGACAAGCCAAGGTTTACTGACCTGGGTCTGCAGGTGTATAGACTCATTAACGTGGCTTCCATAATGTTACTGAGCCCGTCTAGCGGGAACGACCCAAACGCAGCACACAAGCAACAATTGAAAGAGAAGATATTCATCATTATCGACAACGCAAGTAATGATATGTGAGTTTCATTATTTTTAAGGGTTACAATATTTATATTAAAATCATTGGTAACTGCTATGTAAAGTGAGCTTAACAGGTGGGTCGATTATAAATGACAATGATTCGTACTAATTCGTCTTGCAACAAAGTAGGTTGAGTTCGTGATTAATGTGCGTTTTAAATGTAAAACCGAAGTATATAACAGAGGGCCACGATGATTGGATACGAAACCAAGAGTGAATAGCACATTGAATTAGCATATTTTTGAAACGTAAAACCTAAGTATATAACAGTAACTGCTATGTGTTGTAAATTACAATGTATACACCACATTACCTTATGACATAGAAGAGAATTACATAAAAGAACATACAGATAACAAATTGTGGATTAGATTCCCACCCATCATGAATATGTGTATAAGGAATATAAGTAATTAAGTAAAAAGTTTTGCATGTTGGTGCAAAATTATGTATATGAGCTAATGTTCAAAAATTTATAAACATAAGGTTTTTGCTGGCCAGCGATCATAGTATAAATATGCTCTAGCCATTTTGTGTTACGATATGTCTATATGTAACATTGCCCCAACATATTATTATTGATATAAAAAAATCTATCTCAACATGGAAATATTCTCTACAACTATTAAACCTAATACCCAATATATTTCTTCAGAGAACTTAAAGCAGTACTACCTTCGGTGGCCGAGGAGATTATACTGCAAACTGAGCACCTTCTGGATAACATGAATCAGGAATCGTTGAGCGCCGACACGAAAGATTTAATAAGGACTCAGATCATTTCGCTCGGGGACCCCGAACACAGAGTCCGACAGATTGTTCGTGAGTATTTAATACCCAATGAAGTCTACTCTATTTTTGCCCACCAGTTGGCGCCACTGGTACAGAAGATGAGAAATATAGTTTTGAAGCATAAATTGTCTATGGTTTATTTGCAATAATGCCATAAAAGTGCAATTAAATGTGATATTGAGTGTGTGTATTGTGCAGTTCTGTTTCGTTTATTAAAAAGGAGACATTTTTTCAAAATAAATAACACAATAACGGTTTTTACTGCTCCACTAGGTTCTATATTGTCACATTGTGATAATATTTTTTTTTATTTCAGGTCAAAGAATCCTAGAGTTCCTGAAAATTATCCTGGTGTGCGCGGGCGGGTCCCGACAGATCCCGGTGGGGCTATCTGCCTTCACCCAGGAACTGACAGCAGTATCGGGCACCTTACTACGTTATGTCATGCACAACAAGGCCGTGTTCACACAGCACTACATGGATATAGTCCAGGAAGAACTGAGCAAGCCCTAATGAAAACTTATAAAAACATGAAAAATTATTTAGAATTCAAAATAAAAAAAAATTATTACGCTTTACTATAACACGCAAGCATAATACAGGTGGAAGAAAAAACGCAGAAAAATATCATGTATGTGTGGTTCCAATAGACATTTTCCATCAGTGTTACAAAGTATTTTGTTTGTTAATTATTGTGTGACCTTATTCGTCTGTGGTTGGCCATTACAATTTTTAATATTTGAACAAATTTTAAAACGTAAATTGTAATATCCCATTCCAAATTTATAGCATATCGAAGTCATTGTCATATAAAAATTTATTATGTATGCATTTATATGAAATTCTTAATGTAGCTGATAATAGACGAAGAGATATGTATATTTGAAATGTATATATTGGTGTTGGTTATATTATTAATTAATAGAAATTTATGGGTTAGTCAATACCAGTAGTTTTTAGCGCAAAAGTAGGATTGGCTGAATTAAAACACTATCAAATCTATTCGAAAACATATTATTACTTTTAGTATTTAGTTCAATAACACCAATTGTGCAACTTGGAAAGTGATCGAAGGTTTATTTCAGTTTTAGTTGTCATAATTATCAATCCTTATATCTTACAAATGTTTGGGGTCTGTTTTCAAGTACGACACGCTAAAGACACAAAGTTATATAATGGCAGACTTGACATAAATATTGTTTCTTGAATGGTATTATGAGATTAAAATGCTATAGCACTGAAGGAAATCATACAGCTCGCATAATATATAAAAATATATTCTGACATGTGTGAAATCTGCCGATCTGAACTTGGCTAATATGGTTAGACCTAAAACACACTATGAGAGGAGACCTGTGGTAAAATCATCCTTTAAAACCAGGCATTCTTTGGCCAGGCCTGGTTTTAAAGGATGAATTGACTGATTTTTTTTTTATATTTTAGCCAGCGCATGAGTTTTAGACCAACTCGATATCCCAAAAATCATATACATGCATATGTCAAATTATATTTGTAGTTGAACGAAATGTGCCTCAAAGTTCTTAAAGGTGCTACCATTTCTTAACATTGATGCTTCTAATATAAAAGTGCAATTCTAACAATGTAAACATTTTAATACTGTTATATTAACTATGTACATTGTTTAATAAATAGCTCAATAAGCTTATATTTTTTCATAAATAATGTAAAGCTGTTCTTAAACATGATGTAATTTTTCATTCTACATAAAGTGGCAAACACGAGTAAATCAATTATGGAGTAATTGCATGAAAATTATGGCTGTGGGTGTTCGGTACCTAGGTGTGAGATAGGATTAACAATATAGATGCTTTAATTCAAATTCAGAATATAGCAGAGGAGATACCACTGGCGTGGGAGAAGTAGGCCTCCCAAGCCTTGCACAGATAAAAAATAACTGATGCCTCAATTTTATAGCATAATGTCTACTCACAGAAAGAGACATACTCTAATACTGCATTTCTCTGTTTCTTGACCTGGTCAAAGACTGGCAGGTTTGAGCCGGTATTCACACTCAAAGACTGTTTAAGCACATATTAAGTCCAAAATGAATTAATTTTACCTTATACTTACATGTTATATTTAGTAAAAATGGAACATGGTTTGAAATGTTTAAAAATACAAATGATTTTTTTTTATTAAAATTAAATTTACAAAATATATCTGTGACGTTTATGTTTTAAGTCATTGTTTTGGTTTTTAAAGGACAAGTTATATTGATATGCTTCGTTTGCATTTTCCAAATTAATTAATAGTTTTTTTAATAGAATTAACAATGTAATAGTGCTTCCGCATATAACGAACATCTACATTGAATCCAATATTTTAAAATTTTAGAATATTTAATTGACATTGAAGAGGAAATTATACGAAATTAATATCATTAAGTATTTTTGGGTGATTTAAATATACAAATAAAAATAATATGTCCCGTTTTAAAGTTTGTAAGTCCGCATATTTCTTTACACATGAAAATATTTTTTCAATGCATATTTTATTCAATCTACTTTTCCGAACTAAACTTGTAACAAATATGAGACCAATATTGTTACTATAAAGTATGTTTGCAATTGTTTTCAATGTAATCAAGTTAATAAACCACTAATAAATAATTTGGTGTTTATTTAATTCCACTACTTCCTTAAACATTACAATACAACAATATTTTCAACATTTCCTTGTAGCTCGATTCAGTTTTTATGTAAGTTTTGGTGAAAATTATTTTGACTTTGTATTGATTTTGTTTGACATTGTAAACAAATGTTTAAAACATAAACCAAGAGAATCAATGCGTGGTATTAAGGTTACCATTTAAAACACAATTTAAGTCAACCACTTTATTACCATAATTATTTAGCTATAAGTTTACAATTACAACAGTCTTATTCGAAGACATTTTAAGGAGGTTTGACTAAACCGAACATAGTCTGGTCATCAGTTTTATTTTAGTACACAAACTTGAATAAATTACGCTATCCCACAATGACGTCATATATAAATATGTATTAATAGACATTACTAAATTAAGGTTTACAAAAATAACACTATGTTTAATACACATGCAGTTTAGCGGTTAATGCAGGTCCATATTAATAACAAAAGAGACAACAGTAGATTTACGATACGGGCGTGAGAGAGACGGCTGTGACAAGTAGGTGAGCAAAGGCCTTAATTAACTCAAAATACAATCTAAAATTGCTTACATAACAATCTATTACATTACATCGTCATTTTTCATAATTATTAACTCTTATATTGTTTTATTGTTTGGATTGACCTCCTATGTTTTAGGGACCTATATAGAGAAATTTTCTTTCACCTTTATAAGGGGCGACCAATTTAGGAAAAAGCAACTATCAAAAGAGACATTTGCGACGACTTTTAAAGAATCCGTTAGACGCTATGATATGAATCACAAGGCTTTGATGAACTATTCTAGTACACTAAACTATTGTACATATGTTTATATATATATAAAAGCCGGTACTTTAAACATTATAGTCAGGCATTGTATAAAAATATTTTTTATCATCTCACAGACTCAGATTACCATTATTCAGACTTATTGTATGCATATTTTTTGGAGTAACCGAAACGATTTTCTCATATGACAAAAGTTAGGGCCGCCACAGACTGAGACAATATGACCTAAGCCCGAAGTCAAATACCTACTATTTACACGGGCCTCGGTAAATTTTGAAGACTAACAACATTTCTTTACACGCTACAAAGTCAGAGATAAATGTCAATAATGGCCTTCTATTTTGTAATGTTTCATGATAATAGTTACAATATTTAAGTTCCTTTAGGTACTATTCTAAGTATTGAAGTTTAATTGTAATTTGCTATAAATTTACAGCATAATTGCGTCTGATCTAGGTTTTCATCACTAGTCTCTTACAGAAAAAGAAATTATATCTAGTTTTAATTATATATAACGTCATTGATTTCTGAGTAAGACATTATACAATTATAGTAATAACATATACAAAAGTTCTATTTTATTGCTCATCTAATTTTTACAGTCTATCATTTTTAGATAAAATATGTCAGTTTTAACAAATCTAACATACAAATTGGTATATACATATATGAAATTATGATATTAAATCAATGAATAAAAGTTCAATCATTATTGCTTTTTATTATAATTTTGTAAATAACTTTTCGTACCATTTTGATATAAAGTGGTCTTAGATGTAATTAACATTTATCGCGTGTATCCTAGCGCAATCATGATAATGTCAACAGTATTGGCTTATGAAGGTTATTAATCTCAATCTTATTTAGACAACAATTTATTTGTTTTTTTTTTTCTAAACGGAGTTTGTGCATTCAGCCAGTGTAAGATACAATTACAATATTAAATATTATTGGAACACATAACTGATATTATTCAATAGCTAAGCCATCTTATATTATATTACTAAATTGGCAATTATTTGAAAGTCATATTTAGCAACATTATTTGAATTTCAATCATTCGTGGACGAGACAATGTGGTATAGAACACACAATGGTTAATATTCCATCAAAATTACATACTACTTGAAGAGGCACACTTTTTGGAAAGCAAAAACACGTGTGGATACTATCCTTTTATATTTATTTTACTAGTCTCCAAACATTATTATATTAGGCATGATATACATACCGGTACTCTTGTTGAATATAAATTTATGTAACTAGAATTAAAATATTTATTTGTGATTGAGTTATTGTAAGGTTTGGGATAATTTTGTACACATTTTCTAACATAAGTAGTATATCTTAGACTTCTTAGAGCATAGTTGACTATGCAATGAGTGCTTACATTTAGTCGGAGCCACTGTGCCTTGATGATGCACTGGATGCCGAGCCACTTCGCGAACCCTGAAATTAAATTAGACGTAAGATAGACATACCAAATATACATTCATCTATTTAAAATATAATTTTATACCATTAGAATACCCTAATATGCTTTTCTAAATTCACTATGGTATTTGAATTCGCCGCTAGAGGCGCTAGTATATATGGGGGGTCTCCAAAATTATAGTGAGTACAATTTTGGCAGTAAGTACGTATTTTATATTTTACATTAAAGTAATCATTTTACATTATTATCGTGAATATTTCCCAATACCCTATTCAGTATGGCCATTACGAAAGTTGTAAAATATGAGCGAAAATATGGTTTAGCCCGCATTGGGTTAAAACATATTTTCACTTTGCCACTCTGGTACAAATTATTGAAAACATTATCATACCCTTCATAATAATGTCATTTTTTGTTTGTTAAATATATATAAATTCTTCTATAACATGTCTAGAATAAGTATTTCAGCTGTATTTTTTTCTCTGTATGCAAATGGTTAATTCTTAACGAGAAATAATAAAGTTCTTAAACGATATGTTCAAATCATATCTTTACGTGGCAACGTTCAAAGACACACCTGTTTCGAGCCCGGACTGCGTGAGCGACTCCGAGACTTGTCAGATCCGCTCGCGGAGCCCGAGTGTCTCCGAGAGCTGGCCCTGGATGAGGCCTTGGATCCGGAGCCCTTGGAGGACGCGCGCGACGACGCACGCGACGAGCGCCGGCTGGCTCGCGACGACGCGCGGGAACTGGCCTTCGAACTCGCTTTGGAGCCCTGCAATTCGTTATTTTTTTAATAATTATAAAGTGACCGGGGCACTTTGTGGGACTACGATCTAGCCTAGTTAACACTAATAAGTAGTTGTAACTTAATCTTATAGTATAAATAAATAAAAATCTTCATTAATATCATTTACTTTAGTAGATATTTTATGTTGTACAAATAACAATTGGACATAACATTTCTTTTTTCTTTTTTAACCCTTTTTATTGGTCCACTACTGGACCGCGACTCCAGATCAAGTACAGAACATTACAAGACGTTTTTATTTATTATAGGTTTTTTTTTTCATAGTTTAATATACCATATTTATTCTATCATTCAAATAAGTCTATCATTTTTCCCTTTTTTTGTATAATATGGAAGTAGAAGACGAGCATACAGTCCACCTGATGGTAAGTGGCTACTGCCGCCCATGGACATTAAATTTGTAATCGACCCCAGATAAGATTAGATTCCTATCTCAGGTCGACCACAGATGCGCCGCCACCCCTGAGGACTGAGCTGGAGTGTCTCGAAAATGTATGTCTCCTTTACCACACCCTTCAAACCAGAACACAGCAGCGCTTGACACTGCTGTTATAAGACAGAAATTGGTGTGGCGGTGATGCCGCCGGAGTCGAACCACAGAGGGTTCTACCACCTTTTACCACCCTATGACATACAATTGATTTCGGGGTTTATACTCACCTTATCACTGGCCTTGGAGCTGGCCCGGGAGGCCCTCGACGCCCTCCCGCCGGGCGAGCTGCCACGAGAGCCCTTCCCACTTTTGGAGCTCGCTCGCGACGACGCCCTCGAGGTCGCTCGGGACCCGGAACGGGATCTCGCCGAACCCGACCGCGATCTGGATGAAAAGCAAAAATAAAAAACTGTGTGTGAAACATTTCCAAACCAATTTACAAACAAAATCAGTTATTGGTTATGTATGTATGTTGGTTATGAATATTGTCAATTCCTAGAAGTACTGTTAAGCTTTTATTAGATTCAATATCCAAAGTAAACATGTATATCAATCATCAAACCACTGATACCTTCCCGAGTGCACGGAGGGCGATCGGCTTTTGGACTTCCTCGATCCGGAGCCGGAGCGCGAGCGACTCCGCGACTTGGACTTTGATCTCGACCGAGACTTGGACCGAGACTTGGACCGGGACTTGGACCGGGACTTGGACCGAGACTTAGATCTAGACCTGGACCGGTCGCCGGAGCCCGAGCGGGACCTGCGCGAACCCTTCGACCTCTCCGAACCCTGAGGCGACTTGGACGCGGATCTAGACGGGGAGCGAGACCTGGAATGTTCATTAATAATAATAATATTTCAATATCTTAAGACAATTCCACACACGGCTATATGATTCCAAATTAGGCAATTTATTGCCTGTGCTATGGTAACCGGACAGCTGATATACTTACATATATACAATTTTTATTACGACCAGACACAGAACAAACAAATGTGCTGCACACACAAATGTTTGTCCTGGGTGGGAATCGAAC
>DWQT01000169.1:0-27986 GCA_018244895.1 Myscelus amystis hages | reverse complement strand
CTAATATAATACATATATATAATTATATTATACTAATATAATACATATATATACTATACTAATATAATACATATATATAATTATACTATACTATACTAATACATATATATAATTATATTATATGGTAATATTTAATAACGCGTAATTGTATAGTAATCTATATACATATTATGTACTTTTATCCTTTTCTTTCTGTACTAATTATTAAATTTTAGTTACACGTTCAAACCGCCAAAGAGTTGTGTTTGCTCATAACTGTTCATAACTTCTATTAAGCACCATAATAAACAATTTAAATGATTGTTTGTTTCGATAAACAGGAACATGATGTCGTTTGACAATATTTTTAAATACTAACTTCTTTAAAATTCACAAGACATACAAGTCTAGCAAAACAATGGAAAAGGAATATCATAACATGGAAGGTACCAATATGTAATACCTAGCTAGAATAGAACAAAACGTTTAAGTAGCTATCACAGTGAGTCATTGTGACGCTATCTGTGGCAATATGGTTATGAATGCGAACATGTCGATAACGGGCACAAGAAGCTAGGCGTTATCGGTAGACACAAACTGGACAGATAACATTCAATTTTAAAGAAATCAATCGACCAACTAAACTCTATGTTTAAATATCATGGCGCTGGCATATACTTTCGTTCATACTTTCGAAAACAAACATATTTTACAAATAATTGTTGATGCCATCGCGATCTGTGGTTAAACAAATTGTCAATTCGTTGAACCATCCTAGTTATTTTCCCTTTCTGCATATTAATCAATTAAACACCCGTATCAGTTTTGGTCCCCTATTCTGTAAACCATCTTTCAAGCCGATTCACACTTAAAAGTGCGTACACATAACATGGTACGATTGATACAATATAGAGATTCGTTTTGTTCTCATTTTAAGTTTCTGTACTAATTACAAATACCGTTCTACTAGAAAAATGACCACTTTATATAAATGTAAGATGATTAATATTCTATTCAGACCTTTAAATAAAGAGACAACTGATAAGGCCAGTGGCAAGACCATAAGCTATGAGTAATATTGTCTTATTGAAGAAAAATATGAACATCTGGCATAAGTAAGGTTGTGAATAATTACAAATCTGTTTGTGCTGTCAATGTTGAATAATTACATATACCTACTAGCTGACGCGGCGAACTACGTACCGCTTTAGAATTAAATTATGTCAAAGTTTAATAACGTAAAAGTAATAGAACACCAAGATAAAAACTCAAAAACATTATGTACGAAAAAAGTTTAATGGAATGACATTGAAGGAAATTGTGGAACTTTCCCCGCCATCTATTGGAAACTTATACAACTTAGAAGTGAATCGAACCCTTTTTGTACAAAAAATCTCAAATTCTCAAAAAGACAAATGAAGATTATAAATCGAGATAAAAACTATTCTATCTCTTAAGTTGAACCAAACAATAGATATCTACACAATTTCATTGACATCGATTCCGTGATTTCGGAGATTAGCGCACACTAACATCGCGAGAAGAGATTTTTATACCTATAAAGATTTAACGCGTCACTATTTTGTTTCAGCGCTTGAACATACACGACTACGACCTGCCAAATAGTACGAGCAACTTGATCGTGAGCGGCGGAGACGCCCTGCTGGTTGATGCTAACTCGTTTACTCGACTCAGGGATATGAGACAAATATTCTTCCATCGCATTAACGAGATAACCTTACGGAAGTCGGTCGCAGTGGATCTGAGCATCGTAAGCCTGTACATCGAAGTTGATCAATGTGACATCTTGAAAATCGAGGAGATGGCGTTTAACAAAATTAAAGGTAGGAATTAAATTTTAAACTGTATTTAAATATGTATAAAACATAGTTGTACTGTGCTATGCCACTCTATTAATTGCGATTGACTTTGGCCCACGATATAAATGGTTATGTTCACGTTAGCTATTAAAATCATTAAAGGTGTAGGAACTTGTAAGCTTAAACTGGGACACTAACACTGCGAACCGCCACGCGATTTATTTCATTTTGAATAAAAGTATTCACGTATCGACACTCATAAAATACGTAAAGAGCAGACAATTAATCAATAATTTACAAGTTTAGTTAAATAAACTTCTTGATTTTGATTCTAGTATTATTTATCTTACTATTCTAATAATATTATTATCTTACTATCTGTCTAGGTAGATGTCATTCTGTGAACTTTTAACAGTACGGTATTCCAACAAGACTAGTGTTTTGGAACCTTGACAGTTAGCCGAGGGTTGTAGGATTTTCTTTCAGGGCTGATATTTTTGTGGTGAACACGAGTATTAGTTTTATTTTAGTGTAAAAAAATATCTATATAAATATATTTACAAATGTATTTAAGTACTTTATCAGATGTTTGGTGTATCATAGACAGGGTCTGCTTAATTTGGGACTATTCAATTATAAAATATTCCTCATATTCAGAATGGGAAAACAATAATTAAATAAAATACAATTAGAGTTTCAAAAATATTATCATACATTAAATTATAATACAATAAATTTCTGAAAATGTTTCACATATTGTTAAAATCGCTTATGAAATTATTTTACAATTAGATATGAGAATCGTAAATACTAATGCCCTCTTAGCCCGTAACATTTGTTTCACCTCGATTATTGTAAGTAATCACTCATGCGACTGAGCCGCAGTGGGAGCTCGCAATTGTTACGAATATACGTTTTCAGACAATTGTTATATTAAAATAATTACACGTGTATATTTAATTAGGACTAAACACGGCAAAGATATTTTTACGCTTTGTTCTAAATTCTGGTTCCATAGTGGTTGAAGAGACCTGTATTATTTGTCACCACTTAAATATATATCATGTATGACAACCCTTGCTTATGAGTAGTAGTGGGAACATTTTGTTCAATTTCCGGTATTTCGGTTCCGCACCCGTGAATTTCCTAATCTACAATATTTTCCTACTTTTACGTAAATTCCACCATTTACACTAACATTTAATATCATTTATTTTATGATGATTTTGCACCTAATGAGTATATACAAACATTTTCTCATACGTTTAACATTAAAATCGTTTTAGATAAAAAACCGACTACCTATACCTACCAGCTCGTAACTTTTTATAGAACTACTGCGAATCAATAGTTTTACAGCTATTCGAAGCCGTCCGGCCAGCACTCGCCGCCAAAGCCGCCAATCCATTAATTTGTTCACATCGTACCATTGAATTCTCTTTGTCATGTGAGATTTGGGAATAGCGTAACGATCCGTCAGTGAAAATATTTTAGGAAACGTAAATTTTTTCCAATCTATAATTATAGACAACAACTCGTGCAAAATAACGTACAATCAAATATCAAGAGGTGATGTGTCTTTTATAACAATTTAGGATAGTGTACGAGTTAACATAACATATTTTAACAACAAATATATCATAATATTTCTGTGATAATGACCCGAGTGCTGTTCGCTAATGCCAGCGTCAAAACTTTGAAAGCTTAGGTTTCAAGTAAACGAAATGGTTTTTAAAATTAAACGAATGATCGAAAACCAAAGAATAAGATTCGATTAGGAGTTATTTTGTGGTTACTACTTCATCGGGACCTCGTTTAATAAGTAGTCTTGAAGCGTAGTAAGATAAACATCAGAAGCTTCCTCACTGAAAGACATAAGCGTGACTTGGGTTGACCATTGTATTAATTCGGTGTCATTTGGTTCCTTCATTTTGGTATAGCGATTGCGAATGATAAACATATTGCGAATGAATCGATATACTTAATTTTGATTTCTGTTCAAAAATATTGTCTCTGTGCCCCTTAAATTTTATGACACTTTCATTTCATATTCGACTCAATAATATTTTTCGTGACATAATTGATTTTGCGCAGGTCATAATAGAAGTGGTTCAGTATATTATAATATGTATCACAATTATTTTATAAAGAAAACTCGGCAATAGAAAATAGTAACCGCACCAGTAATAACCAATTAAAAAATACACCACGATGGATACGATGTTGTGTCGTCACTAAATCAAACCAACATGTGCACGGAGACACCACAATGACGCACTTCGCATACCGGCAAGACTAAAATGTGTATGACATATAATATTTTTACATAACAAAGTTAAAGATTGAATGAAAAGTACATTTTTATCATAATTATCAATTCAAATGTCACTCCGTGCCAATGCGGGGGAGGACGGCTAATGCGAAAACCTGTCCAATTACTTTCCAAGAAAATTAACATGAGCTTTAGACAATACTTTAAAAAGGGGTCTCCTTCTAGAACAGTTATTTGATTTCTATTAGAAATTCATATTTATGTTTTTCATTGAAATGACAGTTTTGTTGCAATTTAATTACCTATATATAGTACGCGTGCATTCACACGCATTACACCACCCTAATAAAATTTGATTTTGCCACTTAACATAACATAATGTGGTTAGTTGTTTGACAATGCGTCTCATTAAACCAATATAATTAGTTATGAGTTTCGATTGCTGTCAGGTAATTGTATTCTGCGTGCAAATTGTGTTAAAATTACACTGAAATGTTAATTTCACGCATCACTTTATCAATATTATTTCTCGGAACTTTAAATGTTTCGAAGATACGCGTTCGATTGATATGACGACTGAAATACGCGGTGAACTGTAAAGTAGGTAAAGTAATATCGAATCGTGTATCCAAATTGGTACATCGCTATTAGTTTTCAAATCATTTTCAAACAGGGGACCATCTTCAATGCCAATAGGTTGCTAGCAGCGGGCCGGCAGTCCCGCAGAGCGTAATCTAAAAATATACGTTTGCCCGATTCGGCATTCATGTTTTACAGAATAATGACTCATGAGACGAGTGAAGCGTAATATAGAAAGAGAGTGTGTAACGGAGACAATGGCCACGTTTTTAAGTTAAGTGTGTTAATGTCAGTCGGCACAATATTATGTATTTTTTTTTATTTATTTACATACAGATGCTGTGTATTGTAGATGTCAGTAACTTAATGTCATTCAAATTTTGCCATACCATAATGTATTAAATTGTCTAGCGAAGTCGCCCTGTAAGGTTAAGTTTTTATAAATGAAAAATAATTATTTATTTTACATCGTGTCATCTTACTGGTCTACTACAGACTGGTCACAGTTTGATGGGTAATATGGTTCAATTAATTTTTTTCAATTGCAGGGCCGCTATCAATTGAAATTAAGAATTGCAATAAGGTGTACCTTGAAGGAGAAGCATTTTCATGGCTCTTAATGATAAACATCACAAATGTAAACCAGTTGCACTTAAGTGACGGGTCCTTCACTTTGGACCCCATGGCAGGAAACGTAGGTGAACATGGACCTGGAATGTCGGTTAGTACCTACCTATGATAAACTCATTGCGATGCTGTGCAGCTATTTTGTAAACCTCTAGTGTACAGCGAATATCCAATTTGAGCAATGCGCGACTATTCTGTAAAATGTTTGCGATGGCAGCTCACAGATTTTGCACTAACAAATTAGCGTAAATTGGCAATTTTAAATCGTAACAATTCGTAATAAATGTCGTGACTGTATAACGTTACAATATGTTGTTGTTTCAGATCCATATGAACGAAGTGCGTATTCCCGAGCTTCCTACGCGAACCTTCGGTTCCTCCGCTGCGTCCGTCATATTGAACGCCGTCTCAATTGGCACTATTAAGCAAGGAGCCTTTTCGGCAAATACCTATAATATCGTTATGGCCATAAACTGTTCAGTTGGTCATATTGAAGCAGAAGCATTTGCACAAAAGTCACTGATAAATAGCTTGTACTTCGAAGGATGCCGCGTTCATGAGCTTGCTGCTGAAGCAATGCGTTCAGCTGTGGCAAAAATGAACATTACGGGTTCGAAGTAAGTAGCGAATTCGTAAAAGGAGTAATTTTATGTTACAAGTATATAAACGTGTAAATTATTTAATTCGTACTTTATTCAAAGGTTCCTTTTAATATTTCAGCTTCAACATTATAGAAGAAGGTGCGATAAATGCAACAGTAGTCTCAGTGAGTATAATGAACAGCGAATTCCATTCATTTGCCGAGAAAGGATTTGTTTTATCATCTTCGAATAAAATTTACATGCACGGAAATAAATTTGATGAGCTATGTACCAACGCAATTTCAACCCCTGGTGGCTCTGTAGACGAGTTAGTCTTTACGGAAAATGAGATCGAAAAGGTGAATCCTAGTAGTCTTGCATTCATAGGCTCTGCTTATAAGACTTATCCATCAAATGTTAAGTACAAAAAGAATTACTATGGACACCCGTGTCATTGCAACAGTACACAAGAAATCGCGGAAGCTCTAGATGTTTCATCTATGGAATCATTTGTATATGAAAGTTTCTGTACGATAGATGATTTCTTCGCAATATGTTTCAATGTCCCGGAAAAAAACATTCTGATAGCGACCTTCGCAGAAAAACTATGCTCTGCTAAGCCGAATATACAATGCGATGATATTCTTGTGCGAAGAAAAGGGGACACAGCACCGGAAATGAAAAATCCAAGATTCCCCCATCAAAAGCCAGAAAATGAAGAAACAGGCTTAAACAAACGCAACAGAAAAGTGATTGGCATTGTAATAGTAACGGCCTTAGGGTGTGTCGTTATAGTACTGATAATAAGTTTAATAAGGTGGATGAAACGTCGAGGTCAATGCTCAAAATTAAAGAATGCGTTAGTATCATGCAACGCGTCTTGTGGCGCTTTTTGTAACAATATGATATTATGCCGACGAAATAGTGCAGACAACAATAGGTCAATGTCACAACTTACCGTTGTGGAATACTCAGAACAACAACGCTTGAATGAACCTAGGGCACAAAATCCTATACAAGAACCTGTATCATCCAATCAACCCTCGGACAATATTGATTTTGTAGCTGTGGCTGATAAGATAACACAAACGTTGCCCGAGGAATTAACAAGGGAGCTGTTAGAGAACTTAAAAGTAAAACTCGAAGACCCCGAAAACTACATGGAGGCACGTGAGCTGATTGAACATTTGTACGATCTCATAAAAATTGAAGATAATTCGAGTCCTAAGCTTCATGTGGCGAGGGCTGTAGAAAACATATACGAGCTGCCCTTCCAGAATACTGTTGCGAGAGTCGGTAAAAACAAAAAACAAATGAAGAGTGTTGGAACTAAGACACCATCGATCGAGAACCTTTTGCCACTCTCGCCTTACCACCGACGAACAGCTCTAGCCCATGAATATTTTGAACCCAAGGATTTCGCTGTACACCTTTACGCTGAAATAATCAACTATGATAAGGAGAAAAAGACGACATTGGGCGCTGTTCCAGACGTTGTAGCCGAACCAGGTATGCCCCGAGGACCGTACCTTCGTGCGGTTCGCGAAAAAATGGGTCCTAGTACAAACAACAGCCCAACCGGAAAAATGTTTAACCGGCCTCTTCCCCAGAAACCTTCCTCGGATGCTGGTGAGGGTTGCTCAATTAGGCTTGATTGAGATCGATCGCCGGTTTCGGAGTATACTTTGGATTTAATGTCGACGACGCGCAATGCAATCACTGACGGTGGTACTCTGATTTAACAAATGACCTGGAATTCCTCTGTTGACTTAGCCCAGCGTGAAGATTTAAGACGCAGGGTAGACGTATTGCTTACGCGGAATTCCCGCTTAATTGTTTCTTTTGCTGTGATATTAATTTTGTTTATTTTACTTTTAACATAGTTATTAAAATATGAGTGAGTGTGTCACGCCAGACACGTTGTATGTTTATTTGTATATAATTTAAGTCTGATTATTTAATCCTAAATTCCACGAA
Source organism: Myscelus amystis hages (assembly GCA_018244895.1). Classification (NCBI taxonomy): domain Eukaryota; kingdom Metazoa; phylum Arthropoda; class Insecta; order Lepidoptera; family Hesperiidae; genus Myscelus; species Myscelus amystis. The sequence continues at coordinate 20,151 of DWQT01000169.1, read as the reverse complement.
ACTTGTGCCACTTTATTAGAAACGTTAATTAATTTTTAATATATAATTCGAAAGCACTGCCTTTATTTGCACGCTAATTCTTAGCTTTCATTTAATAATGTATCTAGATTTAAATTATAGTATATAATCAAACTCATAAAATACCAAATAGCAGTTACCTTCTTGTAATAAATGGAAAAGACACTAATATGAATTGTAATCATTGCATTTTAAGTATTGTTGGTGTTTCTTATAATGTGTAGCACAGTACTCTAATATTGTATATTGATTTACCTACCTAACTTGCGTCCAAAGGTTAGTGAGTTTCGGATCCTATTTATTTTTATCATTACCAAGTTGTAAATTGAGCTGTATTAGATCTTTCTCTTTTAGACATTACCAAAATAATGTATTATTTAAATCGTGAGTGTTAATTTTCAGCATGATGTTAAATCCAATGTTGTTGTTTTTGTGAGTCGAAATTTAAGTGATATTTCCTATTTTATTGTAGAATGTAACAATTTATTAAACAATCGAGTACCGGATGTACCTGGAACTTGGGAACTAGTTATAGTATTGAAATAGAATGTAATATAATGTTTTCTGCATTTTCCTATTTCCAATCGTTGTGTAAACTTTTCATTTAATATCCGCAATGTAAAAGTTGTATGCAACAGCCATAAGGAAATAGAAAATATCTGTAACATGAATAGCCATTAAGGGGTCGTCCATTGACTCCACTTAATAGTGTTATATAGAAAATTACAAATTATAACATCTCAAATGTATAATGTATTAAGTAGGAAAATTCTATTCAATTTCAAATATATAACAGAGACCTTCGGGTTTCTTATTTTTATGTCATAAGTTAAATAAATGTTGAAGCAGCTAAATTGTTTTAATTTCAACTGAAACGACATTTACAATATAATATTAGTATGAAAAACTTTTAATTTTGCTATACACGAAGTCTAGTCTAGAGATTCAATTTATCGTGTCGTATATTGAAATTCGGGAATCTACCTCGTCGATTGTCTGCTATTTTTACACTTTTAAAAACATTTAATAAACACACCGGCTGTTGATTGGTATTCCGGTGGATTAACTCCAGTAGTCCACTGCATTGATTCATGTTTGCCTATCCTACCGGCCGTCGGCCGACCGAAGCCTCGACCCCGCAGGCAAAAGCAAACACTGCTCGGTACGAAACAGATGCAATGACGATCGCACTCGAACCTCGAGTAAACGGCCTAACTTTGAAACTCGTTCACATTATAATAATACATTAAATATTTTATAAAATAGAAAAGCTTCGAATTGCTGTTTCACTAATGTGAGTGCAAATAAAGAATTCGTGCTATGCACCGGTCTCCCACTATCATGCTGCGCTACATTGGTGAAATCATACATTTATGGCGTCTAACACTTCCTCGAAAAGCACTGCTCCATTTACACTTAATGGAGCAGTGCTTATTGTAGGCAACAGATATCCAATTATAAGTTGTGTATTCCACGTATTAATTTGTACATGGGTTCTGATTTCTGTGAAAATATACAGAACAATTTGATAAGGCCATTCATTGTACAACTTCGTACTTCCTACAATTGTTATATGGACATTACTAATACGAGGTGATACATATAGGTAATTTGGAAAGGAATCACACGATTGGGCAGAGTAGATTGCAGACCTGGTAAGAGTTAAATATTATCCTGCTTTAAATTGCTTAAACAATATGAAATTTATAAGAAAAACGTCTATTAAACCTACCACTTAAAGATCTTAAATCGGACGTTTGAAAACTTTTTCCGCTTGAACTTACTGACTGTATTTAAGGGCTTGGACAAACAAACAAAGCATGCGGAAGGGGCAGCGGGGGCGGGGGCGCTAAGCACACTAATGCAGGTATCATTGATCCGTGGGCGTCCATTATTAATTCCACTCGTAGCTTCGCTACATTAAAGTAATTAAAGCTGCGCTCAACACCATTGCATTTTATCGCGCTCGGTAGCCCGCGGTCAGACCCGCTGCGTTACACGGAATCAAATAAATAAACACCTACAATTCTTACGTAAACATATCGGCAGCTTTGAAACAGAGTTACTCTATCGGAAGCCTGGACAACGTCTCCGTTATGGCGGGAAAACAGATTCCTACGTGAACTTCGTTTGTTTAGTTATGTCTATGAGAAATTATATTTATTGTAGCGCTCAAAAACTATGATATAATCGACCTTGGTTGATTTAGATTAGTTTCCTAAATGATATCATAGTATAGTTCTAATGTATTCGTACAATATTAAAAAGAATTTTATTTAAACATGAGTGTTTTGTTGCAATTTCTAGGTATTGTAGCATCTATGTACAAAGCGAATGAGTTCAAGAAGATCAAGTGTTACCTCATCAAGATCATCTCAATCACCGTGGCTATAAAGTACATACAATATAAATTTAAGTCTTACATTCCTATATCATTTCGTTTCTCACAAAATGATATAGGAATACGTTAAAAATTCCAATAAGATTGTGGCTGCAGTAAAACTTGAGAGATTACATTAGAAGTTTGTAGTGTAATTAGAACACTGCTTATCAGTGAAACACATTGCAGACGACGGAGACTGAGCAAATTCAATAATAGGTATACCCACCCACCTTTAAAGTATTTATAACTTGTAACAGTATAAAACTTTGCATAAAACAAATTGTGACTTTCGTAATCCAACAAATAATTTCATCCGAATTTATAGTTTATTAAAAAAATTCAATTGAAAACTGAAACTCGAAATTTAATAACCAAACCAAAAATCAAACTCACGTGCAATATACCAAATCAAAGGCTCATTACGTAGTAAAAACTTTTAACACTTTCAACCTAAAACACTAAAAAGGACAGACGCTCTAAAAACGTATCGACTGTACATATGAAACTCGATTTCAACATTACGTAGATAATATTTTCTTGGCACTTCAGCGCATAAAAAATTGTAAACGAAATGTATCAGCTAAATAGCCTAAACTTACTGAGGTAATAATTTATGAGCAATAAAGAAAGAAAATTACCAGATAGAAATCTGGTGTCAGGCGTTTCAACAACTGGGCACAAAAATGATAATATGATCGTTCACGTTTGGCGTCATTCATTACCACGCTATACGAACGAAACGAGGAGGAAGGAGAGGTAGATTTAAATAGAACACAGTGCAAAGCAGTATCACCGCGAAGGTGAATAAGGAAACACTTGAGAGTCTGAGGAAATTCTAAAATATGGTCATATTTATTATCGAAGTACAAATGTGAACCGTATGCAAATGTTATGAAAGCGCTCAAATTTATTTAATTGCTGCTCTGGGTTTCTATCTTACGAAATTTTGTCAGTTAATTAACAATTTTTTTATCATATTATACTGATTCATAAATGTTTATGACTTAATGGTCCAGATCACCCTACTTTAATTGTTTAGGGGTTAGAATAAGAGAGCCTTAGGCACATGGTGCTAAAGCAAGCCAATCGGTACCTACGAGGCTGTGAAGGTCGGACGGACGGCGCTCGCGACGCGCGAGCGCTGTTCAGTGGCCAGGCTGCTCAGTCGCATGCGCGGGAACCGAGCCGACGCATGCATTGTTCTTGCGGTGCGCGATTAATAAAAATATCAAGACGTAATTACCGAATGTACGATCTCAGTTTTCATGCAATAGTTCTCGACTAATGCACAATGACGCTATGTGCTCGACTCTGTAACATCGGTGTTCCACGGTGACTTTAGTGTATGGGTGCTTCATTTTTTTTATGATATTTACGCTACTACTACGTTCTCGCTCGAGAGGTCGGTATTACTATTTCCCATTTTTTTTAAACATAATCTAATACACTCATAGAAATAAAACGTCAGTATTGCTTATCGAGTTGGCATGCGATCAAAGTTGGTTGCAGAGCACGCGCCTCTTGAAAATATTATAAATTGTTCAGCATATGTAGGTACATGTACCTACTCATAATAAAGATTATCAAGATTCCTGACTTGATGGCGTTAAATCTTTTGTGTTGCCTTTATTATTCCACTTTAGAGAATAGGAACTATACGCTTAATTACAATGAAGCATACGTAGATATCTACGTAAACAAGAACCGCATTTAAGAGGTTACTGGACATATGAATAAGTAACCACAATATGTCAGTAATAGGGTAGTCGTATGCCATACCAATGATATTTAATATTAGAAAATTCTCACCAAGAGAATCTAGTAAAAACAATACTTAAAAGATATTATACATGAATTACGATATTTTTTAAAACACCCCTTTTGTAAATACGCTGGCTGCTAAACGTTATTATGTGCAATACTTAACTTCTCAGTTGTAAAGTAGTTATAAGTTATAAGATCTATAATACGAGATATAAAACACTAGAATACATTACGTATATATTACCGAATACTATGACAAATACGTATAGCAAACACATATAATATATATATTTGGAATTTACCTGTACATGTAACATACATCTGTAGTTTGTCTACACACATAAGATATATTTGCTGACGAGAGCCAAAATACATATACATAACATTTCTAGAATATACGTTCACTCATGTGTCATTTTGCAATATGTACACACAGAACATAACTGCTTTACGTTGCAACACGAAGCCACAGAGCGCCACCGTCCTATTGGGGAGGACAAGCACAAAATGTATATATTTTTTATATCAAATCATAAGTACTCGTTACGGCGACTTCGTTTGTACGGGCACAAGGAACCTAACATCCGAGTGGTAAAGACCACAATAGCATGATCTTTACAAGGACGGCTTCGCTTGTGGTCTCTAAACCAAAGCGTGCAAGCATCGCGTCCCATAAGTGCTGTTACATTGCAAACAGAGACTCGGTCGCACCGTACGTAACTCGATACCTCATACCTTCCAAGATTACTTTTAGGAACTGACGTTAGTGTAAACATTTCTATGTTTACACTATTAAGAAACTATCTAAGTGAATGATTCGTTGTGAGCCGTTCTTATCGTGATTATTGTTTAGAAAAGGTATGCACTGGTAGTGTGCACTAGACATGGAATGAACTCTAACAGACTTTGTATATTAATGAGTTGAATAGCTATAGAAGTCAGTGAGGTAATTTAACTGTCTCTGCCCGACTCAAATCCGTACTTTTAACTTCAACCATTATATTAAGTGTAATCAAAGCAACGCAATTTAAATAGGCACTTAATACAATCATTTCAATGTTTGTATTATGATATATTTTATATCGCAGTATTTAATCGCAGCTGTGTTTATAAATTGTTTTATTATTCAAAATCATGTAGGTAGGTAAGTAATACAAATTGAATGAAGTCGTAAGTAACCTTTTTGATTTGACGTTATTATGAAGGATAGTTTCCATAACACAGGCGCCTCCGTCGGGAAGCTGTGAGTTAAAGGTTAATTCAATAATCAGTACCAGTCATCCCTGAGGTCGAGCGGTCGCTTGGATGATAACTACGTAACAAAACATTGAATGAGCAACAGGAAGGGAAAAACTTAGCTATGAATAAGACAAGTCCGAAAACATTACAACTGTATTATAGGTCATAGCGCGTTAGCTGAGTAGGATCCCGCAGAACGGGGCGCAATATGAATAATCATCTCTTACGTTATTTACAAGAGTATATTTAAATTGAATTGATGTAATTACGTATGAGAATATAAACGAAACAAAATTAGTTACAATATTCATTCACTGTTCATACATTAGACTAAAGACGAGATTTTTTTTTATTCGATTAATCTGTATTTATTAATTATACCATCACGCCAGGTCCTTAACGTGGTAGGCAGAAAGCATCGAGTGCCAAATATCTCTGTACTTAGAAACCTGTCGTGCTTCGCCTACCTTTCGGTTTCTGCTCTGGTCTCCCAGTCTTATAGTGATTTAATTCGATTAATCTGCATCTATACGGTATTCAAATTGGTTTCTGCATTATATGAATCGCTTACATTCTCTAATTCTTTTATCTCGCCATACTAATTCGATCACATTTAAATACGGTGGCAAATAAACTACAGTAAGCAATTGAGGAAAAATGTTTTTCGCTTTTCAGTAAAATATTAATAGATATAAATGGAAGCGAGAAAATAAATATGAGTAGGTATGTCAAGGCAATTGGCTATTGAAAGTTATTTAAAGAAAGCATTTCATAAAAAATAACTTCGCGTCTTATCGTAGTTACTACTAAATAACTAATACTACTAATATCGTAGTTACTACATTTAAATATCATTCATTTAAATTCTAATAAATTCATTTAAATATCCTGTAGCTGAAATAGGTACTTTCTTTCGACCTTTTTGTTGTCTACTGCTGAACCATGTCTCCTCTCATATGGAAAGGGGTTTAGGCAATAGTCTACCACGCTAGTCAAGTGCGGATTGATAGAGGTTGTTCTATACACTGCCTTTGTGTCACGAATAGGACCTTAGTATAAACGTGTGGTCGAGGCCAAACGTACATAATAAATATAATGCGATTAGGAATTTATAATTCTCTCCAAAACGAGTTGGTATCTAAGCATTCCAAAAGAACAAAGCTAGTAAGTTACAAAGCAAATAACTTTTCGAGGCCGGACTGGCTACAACAATTTTTGGCGAGGAAAGTTAAGAAACAGTAAATAACATTTGTTTGTATTTATATGTAGGTAATACAGGGCGAATAAAGAATTAAGAATTAAAGAGAATTAAAGAATGTGTTGTTACTTCCTTATTGCCGACAAATTTAATTATATGTATAATAAACCTTAGAACTAAATAATAGTTAAACTTGGTGAAAAACAATATGTATCTAGATTTATATGAATTTATCGCAACACCAGTGAATAAATGTTTATATGTTTATCTAATAACATGATAGTCAATGTACCAAACAACGACCGGTGCGTGTACGCGGAAATAATAATACTTTGTAGATCTAGGTATGTAGACATACTGGAAATGAGAATTGTACAAGCAAATTATAATGCATACAACATTAACGTACACGTATCGTTCAGTTTGCATGTGAACATTATTTACTACGAACAAAGTTGAAATAAGATCTATTTTAATTGTGCATTTATAAAATAATTACGCAAGTGTTAGGGTATTGAAAGCTAGCGTTCGTGCTCTCGCGAGCGCGTTCCACGTTAACTTAATATTGCGCCGACTGAACGGAGCGAGACGTATTGTGTTCTAGATTTGCCGTATCAATACACGTATACGCAGATATAAATATTATTTACCTTTACTTACATAACTAACTGACTTGCTTGGGACTAACAATAAAGAAATGCAATAAGTCTTTAAATTTAAAAGTGAGAATCCGACGGCGTTTCAATGTTCGTATTTTAAATATAAATAAATATTCTGTAATAATTAACGCTACCTCCTGGCGTTTAAGGTGATAGTAAGATCTTATAAGCAACCAATGTAATTCCTTGTTTCTTTTTCAATTTCCTAATTTTCCTACCCTCGTCCTAATCCTCGCCTTTTTTAACTGATATGAATAGAGTCTATTGTATTGTAATGTATTTTAGTTGATTTTTTAGTAAAAATAATACCGTCCGTTTCATTTTGAAATTGTTACCTCTCTTATTGCTATTATCATCATAATATATATTATTACGAAAAACAAGAAGTAGAGTAAAGCCATTCAGTTCTAATACAATAAAAAGTATATAATATCAACATTGAGGGTACACACTTAGCGTAACAATCTCTTTAAGAGTCTGGAGTGCTTCGAAAGGTCATCGCAAATCAAAGATAAACTACATTTATGCCTGTAAAAGGCTGCTATTTCTTTTAAAATTGTGTAAAAGAAATAGAACTCTACAGAATATTAGAAGAACTTGTTGCGCTTTAGCGGAGTGGCCGCCAGCGAGATGCATAATAATCATACTCACACAGCGTACCGCTTACAAACGTTCTTATCAAAAATCAATGCAATTCAACAGTCCCATAAAACAATATACCGTTTGAGAATGAGAAATAAGTGCAGTATTGCAAAAGCTACAATAAGTTCGAAAAAACACTTGTAACTGGAAGTAGGGAGATATTTCCACTGTTTTAGAGGTCATGCTGCGATTGATTACCCTGGATTACGTTAAAAAATACCTACTCCAAGATTTAGTTCGTCACAGATTAACCAAGTAGGCGGAAATCACGTAACACAGACACGTTTCCAAATAATTAAATTCGACAACTATTTTTAGATTTCTTTTCAGGCTAAATGAATTCCTCGTTCAATCCCGTTTCATTGAGATGTTATTTAAACAACAATTGAGCATATTTCTATTACCATAATAACCAAAATATTGGGTTAATTAGCAATTAGAGATCACTAAAGATCCAATGCAGTTAATACATAATAACAATAGTGCAACAAAAGTGAAAATATTTGTAAGGTACAGTCATACATACACCTTTAACTGCCAACCGGTCAGCGTAAAATTCCTTGTCTTCGATACATTTCATTGCTGCGAGCACACCACTCATTTCTCTTTAACGATTCTTATAACATTTTTGATGTTCAGAAATGCGTTTACCGGTTCATTCCGTTTCAGTAGGTTAATGCATACAGTAGGATACATATGATACAATCAACCGTATTGTGCACAAATCTGAACGAGCATATGTATTTTTTACGTGGCAACTGTTACCTTACCAAACGAAAATGTACATTATTTCGCACCGATGACGTAATCATGATGTCCTATGTTACTCGCATGACATAATACGTCTTGGAGAATATCCGTCAAATCCTAATTTAATCGTTTTCGTTTCGCGGGATAGAATGAATATTAATGATACAAACAAGGTTGTTTACCAAATAATATCTCATCAACAACACGTTTAGTGGGTACCCACTTCTACATAAATTGTAAAATGTCAGTGAAAGTTATCTACAATGTCATGTCCGTAGAAATGTATCTTAAATGATTGTTTATTTCCATTTCACAGCGTTACTTATCCCGTTATCGGCCGTTTTGCGAACGAAAATTCTCCGAACAATTCGAACAAACATTTTCCTATCTTATTCACTCTATTGTGAATCATTTGACATGAACACTTGTCATAAAATAAATTTTCCTTTATAAACCGAATCATAAGAACTTTAAACTATTTTAATAACACAATATAATTATAGGTAGACTTTTTTGAGCTGTTCATAAATTTCCGATTAGCTTCTGACAATGATCATTATTTAGAAAGATCTTGAAAGCGTTGCTAATAAATCATCTCGAAAAATCTATAGAAGAAAAAGTGAACGTTCGCATTGATTGCATGCATGGATCAGCATTAGATATCTATATACAAGGCGCACTCAGACTTTAAAAATAAATCATAAGGCAAATTCCACGAGCGCGGCGATCTCGCGCAACGCGTACATAAAACCCAATAGCATCTTTAAAACTCCAAAATAGCTACGAGCAGAGTCGTAATTAGCATATCCAGCAGACACGTCAACGATACACTTCTCTTATTGATACGCATTCTTGTTCACACAAATATCACAACCGTGATCTGGGGGGGTGCGGTCGGAGGTTAAGGAATGTAAGCTCGACATTGCAATAGCGCTACTATTACGACGTGGTATCCATTTATTATTAGCATTACAAGGACAATCAAGCATAATTACACTGTTTTTATACATATCCTTGGTCCAACAAACTTCGAATATTATAAATAGGTAATTATTATTTGTGATAAGAAGATCTATTATGATCTTGACGCGGGCAAATTTCCAAAACTTGTTTACTCGTAGGCAGGCATTGCACGTTAGCATAGCATGAATCACCGAGCTTCTTCAGATCTGGATGTGATACATGACGCACTACTCCACGACGGACAGCAGAGCCACGATATTTATAACGTGAGGTTCTACGTTATATTATGTTCTATTCCACCGGTGAGATAATTTACGAATCAAAACTTACCAGACCATATCGTGATTTACTAATTTTACGTACCCACCGGTTCGAGTGTAATTTTATTTTATTTTTACTCCATTTTGTACTCAAAAGCATACCGCAGACGGAACATTCTTACGTTTTCACCGACAAAAAATAGAAGTAAGTCAAAACTTCCAAGTATATTTCTCGTGAGACTGTCGGAGAATTCAAATCGTGTCCGCTTAAGTAAAAGGAATTAATTAAAAAACAAAAATAGAGGTTTATCAACACAGTGAATATCTGAAAGAGTGCGCTATCTACTCCGATAGCCTTGCTAAAGTCGCACAGACGCGAGTTACTTCGGAGTGGTACGTACGCCGTCCAGCACCTACGTAGCTATCTGATAACGAGCCTCGATAACAGACTACACTGAGTTGACTCACATCGATAAATGACTGGTTCGTGAACACCAGCTTTCAGAAAAATTACTCGAAAAAAATATATTGTTTCATTTGCTTGGTTCCCGTTCCGTGTCAATATAAAATCAGTGCTACATTTATAGTGTCAATTTACATTATATTTTTACTGATATTGATATGATAGGCACAATGCCATCGACAAGCTCCGGTAGGTAATAAAATTTACAATTATTTCAGTGTCTTGCCTGTTACGTTCCTTCGTCTTGTCTTTAGATTAAAGATATCGATGAATCACTTGTATTATAAGGACTAAGACATGTTAGGCTACAAAAATAAGATAACGATCCCAATTAGTTAGATATGTTCGGCTTCAAGATATTTTATCATTTTAATCATAATCATATTTAATTCAAACTAAAGTTTCGCTATTTTAACTAGTACGATTACGTATGATTATTCGTTTTCATATTAGTGATAAGATACAATATGGAATTACATCACTAATTAGTGGTGAAATAGACATTGTTATGTTGTCTCACCCTGTCACGAGTCTCGCCTAAACACAAATCTGTGGAATTACAGCTAGTTTATGCATAGGTGAAAACACTCAAAATTACACTTCAATTTAACGTGTACGTACTTGAACGTACTTGAAAACAATCCTGCGACTGTGAATTTCGTGAGAATTATGCGGAACGGGAGTAACAGACAGAAACGGAAGACAATAGCTGCAGTTTTAGTCGTGTGCGATGATTACCTATTACCTATTTCGATAAGGATCGATAAAGTTAATTTTACGTTGTTCTAGATGATATAATCATATGAAATGGTGACGTGATAGCAGCCGAGCATGCGTTGGGCAACGTGGTGGCTGATACTGTTAGCGCTGCACGCGCGCGCCTCGGCGCAGGGCATCACGCCCACGCTCTGCCAGGACGAGGCGTGCCGTTGTGATTCTTTCACGAGAGTTATATGCAACTGCACACAGGGTTTTAAGGTGATTCATACTGTTATATGACTGATGAATATAACGATCAACGACCGTTAAAGCTTCTTCAAACGGAGTGTGGCCGATTTTATGTCGGAGTAGAAGTTGCCATTGTACATGGTATCAATCACAATACTTAATATATTTCTATCATTGTAATTAGGTATACGCATAAGTACTTACTTATGCGTAGTTACTTAATTTACTATATTCGCACTATGGGCGGGACTAATTAGATAAGTACGATCAATTTCTTTTCAATTTTCTTCCTAGGATAAATGTTTAAAACAGGCTATAGTATAAACATTAATTTTCCTTAGAACTGTATAGTAATATTTATTTTAATACGTAAAGTTAGTCACAGGATTTTAAAATTTTTCCAAGTCTAAGATTAAATGTCTTTTGACTGAGGTTGCGTTGGCCTTTACGTCCTACGCGTCTGTTGAGGTGACGCAACGATAAATAATACCTATATGTACTGATTTTATGGTGTTTAAATCCTAACGCAAATTATGTATCATTCGTTCCCAGGAGGTGACACTAAGGCCTGACGGCGCATACAGTATACCTTCAACAGCGACGGGCATCATTATCGACGGATGCTCGCGGGTCTATTTTCTTAAAGAATCCGTGAGAAGTCTAATTCATTTACGTGCAATAGAAATTAGAAATGTAAGCCATGTGGTTATAAACGAACGTGCACTGGCATGGACACCTTTCACAAGTGACAGCGATATGAATCCCGGTATCAGAATAATAATCGACAAGAGTACGATAAATGAAATTTCTTCACATGCGATCCAAGGGCGCGTCAACGATATCGTTATAAGCGACAGTACGTTAAATAATCTCAAGCCGTTCGCGTTCTCCAGTCTCACCGGCGTTAAGAACGTAGAGCTCACAAACAATGTTTTCGATAACATAGAAATACAAGCGTTCAAGAAGTTTACGACCTTAAATTTCGTGTTGCGCGGCGGCGTCATGAAAACGTTGCCGAGCAGGTTTCTGTCGGATGTGGAAGTGACTAATCTGTTCCGAATGGAGGGAGTCACCGTTAAATATTTGTCTAGTTTGACGTTTCTTGTCAGTTCACCAAAGAGAGTTTTAATAGAGAATAATAATATAGTAACTTTAGATGGGGACGCATTCCACATCGCAACGAGAGGGCCCGTCACCTTTAGAAATAACACAGTTACGACCGTGAGCAAGGGAGCGTTCTTCGGATTCTCGGTTGAAATGGAAATTATATCGGCTATGGGAAGACAGGAGTTGCTCATAGATAACAACACCGTGACGAATTTCACGCCGTCGTCGCTGATGCACAATCGAACATCGGTAACATTACGCGTGGACGGACTGAACCTCAACGTGACGTGCACGTGTGAGCTCGCCGACGAATGGCGGCAAGTGTTGAGCGAGCAAGGCGGTATAATAACATGTTGGTATGCTCTGGAGGAGCATTACATGTCTCTGCCGACGTTCGTCGACAGCAGGTGCGGTTCGTTCAAGCAGAACTTCTGGATTTTTGTAGTTGTGGGCATTATAATTGTAATCGTTGGCGCCGCGATAGCAATATACTTCATAGTCCGGCGGGAAAACGAGAAGAAGAAAAAAATGCAGATAGTACTACCAGATGGGAAGACTTACAGGGAGACGGAATTTCACATTGTCGTTGAAAGAGCAGAGCTTCTCACCACCGACTTATGATCGAAGACTGCTCGTCGTCTAGTGATCACCGGTGACAAAGCACATGTCCATTGTCCATATACGAAACATTCCACGAGTGACGTTGTTTTAATAGGTTAGTGGTCTACCTCATTACATTGTCAGTCGCAATTGTGCCAACCTTAGTTATAAACGTAATCAGTATTATGCAGGTCGATAAAGCGAAATTATTATGTTTCACTGTCGCATTAAATTATTAAATATAAGGTTTTAAATAAAAATAAAGTACAAATAATTTTTCGTGAGTTTAATTGATTCCAAAATATTGCCACGCAAGCACATTACTATAACGAGCGAAATGTACCGAACTAGCTTGTGTGAATTTTTTGTCGGGGTTTAAGTTATAAAAAAAAGCTTTCGTTTCATACCGCGACAGCAAAATACATTTGCATAACTAGTTTAATAACTATAATTAACTTATATGTAGAGATGAAATAATGAATTTAATAAATTTACATAATGCTTCGCGAAAAAAAATATAATGACTATATCTTCTATTTATTACGGCTAATGTAAAATGTTTAGGGCACAATGAATGTAATGTCTCATTTTTATTTGTAAAGATTTTGTGCATTTGGTTTGTTTCCTAGTAAAGCAATAAGTAATAATATTTCACATTGGATTTCATTTCATTCCTTAGTGGCGCTCGTGATTGATCTCGGGTGAAAACCTTTTAACACTACACGATCATTTAACACTATTAACACCGACGTAACTAACTCACTAAACGTACGCCGCATGCAGGGGCTACAATGGCAACCGATAAATTATCCTGCATTCAGATTGTGGAAAAAAAAATGTTAACAAAACTGTGCATGAATATGTATTCGCGAATCTTATTGTAATACTTAAATTGCTTTCAAGCTCGCTGCGGCAATTGTACAACCAATCCTAGCTATGCGAAAACCTAAAAAAAACTACACATACGTATATTCCTTACTTAAATTCACTCCATTTTATGAAGATACATGAAAACGTCGTGTTTATGAAGTCTAAAGATTAGCATAAATTTGAGCACCCAACCCATTGATAAACCGAAGCTGACAATATAGGCCTGTTCTAAATACAGCGTCGGGGGCGGTCACGTCAACTACGAGTAAGCAAATTCAAATTCAAAACATTAATTTGTCAATAAGGTTATTAGGTGTTACAAAAATGAGTTGGTGCGCTTATTGTGCCGATTTTGGCATACAAATATTGGAATTAAAGCAGCAATAAATATTCAGCACCAAATATGACGTGGCAACATAGTTTAACTTCTCTTAACCTCAAGTACGAATTTCTAATGATTTGGCACTGACGTGGTTACCGAAGGATCTCGCAGAAAGGGCTATATACAGCCTAAGCCCCTTCAATCGCGTACTATAGTTTATAGGTAATTTTCACTTATTTCATTGTTAGATTGTGTCCAGTCACAGATTAACAACGTTAGCAATCAGTTTACTGGCAGACATAGCGCTATTTGGATTCTACTGTAACACAATTAGCATCAGTCAACACGTGACCAATACAACGGCATTGAGATCTTGACCTTTCGATTGAGTGGCTCGAATTATCTCCGATATATCTTCACTATACAGCTGTAAATCATGGACAATTACTACATATTGAGTATTAATATGATCGTTATAAAACGAAGTGATTATTCCTTTTCCTTATCTAAACTGCATTCGTTTACATCCTGATTATAATTGCGCTGCTGTAGCACGCTTAATGTTTTCCTGCGAATGAAACGTGTACCCAATCATTTAGAGGGTAATATAAGATTGTCCATTGTTGATCTTTTAAAAAAATTGTTTAATTTTCACTCGGTGTTTCCATATAGTTCTCCAAGTACCTGTAACAATATTACTTACCTTCCTTCCATTATGGCATACTAATCACATAAATTCATCTCACTTTTGCTTCGTACAAGAGCCAAAAGCAAAAGCTCAGGAGACACGGCGAACTGCATACGAATATGCCTTGCGAGAGTAAAATGTCAGTACATTTCATTTATAATTATTACAATTGCTTCTATATTAATTGATCTTGTTATTTTATTTATATAATCATAACTATCTTATACAACTTTACGTGTTACTTGCATCATATATTATTCACAAGCAATGAATCGTTATAGAGTCAATTATAATAATTTGTCTTGAAACGAAAGGCATATGTATATATCGTGTGCTAGATGTGCTCTGTATAATCAGTGAATATTGGAAGAATAAAAAGACCTTATATGTGTGCTTATAGACAATCTGTGTTTCAATATTTCAAACAAATCCATCCAGTAGTTTTCGACCAGTCCAGCTTTGCATCAGTTCATTAAAAACCTAGAAAATTCGAACTTTACATAATTTAAGAGATTTTCAATTTTTGTGCTGATACCCTAAATATTTTCGGCATAAATGTATAAATATTACATTGAAATAAAAAATTATTGGCTATTTGGCACATATGCTGAGCGTGTACGTGTTGCTTCTATGTAGATAGCTGCAAGCACTTAAAAAAATCAGTTATTTTGAAGTCGCAGATAGGTCAGCATTCAATTTTATTTATACTTATAAATAAATATATAGGTATTGATCGAAATTTTCCACAACACTGTGATATGAACTAGTAGTAATAAAAAGAAATGAAGACAATGATCTATCTAAATTACAAGCAGGAGAAAGACAACACTGATAATTTATAAAAGTTGTAATAGGCCATCTTTTCATGCATCCTGTTCAGGCTGAATTGTTAAGATACGTAGATTAAGAAACGCTCAAAAGATGTTCATCATTTCATGATTTTATTCCGACTCGTATCTTAACAATTCAGCCTGAACAATGGTCCTTCGAGCCGGATGAAATCATGAAATGATGAACGTCTTTTCAGCGTTTTAGTAATCCACGTATCTTAACAATTTAGCCTGAACGCATCCTATCCTATACATACACACGAAATAAATCGTAAAATGTTATCGTATTTTATTTTTGTAATTAAGAATTTTTTTTTGTAATAATACCTACTGCGCACCCGTGGTGATTCAAGTTTCTTATCTACCAATTCCTATTAATTTCTTATCCATTTCCGTTGAAACAAATCTTTAATAATACTCAATGCTCGAAGTACAACTTCGCTATGGGAAAATATTTAAAGTCCTGTAAAAACCTCCATTGATTATACATATATGTTGTAATGAATGATTGTAATAGACTAATGTTTTTAAATGTTGTTGTACATAAAGACAGTGTTTATGCAAATTCCAATAAACTATACCAGAGGGATGTGTTATCAAAATTGTTTCGCTATAAACTAATATTCTATGAGAAGTGTGTGGTTAGATATATTTAGTGTATCAGCATTTTGACGACAGGGAAATTTGTCGTTTCGTGCCCAAATTGTGTCATTTGAAACTTGTAATTGTTTAACGAGCTATGTCCTGTTAAATTACATGTGTTACAGTGTAGATATGACAATTGCTGTTTTCTAATGAGAGAGTAACTTTGTCAGATAGTGTATATTATTGCATCGAAAAAATGCCGCGATTTATGACACAACTATGCACTTATTACCAATAGTTGCACATGTTTGTCAAGTTTACTTTTTAATTCAGACCATGTTTAAATCAGTTGCAGCATTTTTTTTTACACAGTTAAAAATTTCTGTGATTTTCTTGATTTTGCACGGGATTTCTTTATAATTGTCTATAAAAAAAGTTCAATATAAAAAATATGTTATGAAACTCCGGCATTTACATACCGTTTCATATTTTAAGTACCTACTATTACCCTTTGCTTTGTTTTTCATTCAAGCAGAAAGAAAAAAAAACTATCCCTTCTATCTAAGCATCTTAATTTATCAACTTAGCAATCCACATTTTAGTGTGTAGTAGCGTATTGTATGAAGTATTCATTAAAAGAGAAAATTAAAAAGGTGTAAACAAATCAGGATGCGTTTCAAGCTAATTACGTAGCACTCGCCGCATGAGGGGAAGTTATTAACCTAGTAATCTACATGTAGTAGTGTCTAGTGTGAAGTATTTAATAAATGAGAAAGCTAAAAGGGTGTCTATGTATATAAATCAGTAAGCGTTTCAAGCTAGCACTCACCTCATGAGGGGCAGGCCGTCGAGCACGTGGTGCACGGTGGGCGGGGACGAGAGCTCGAGGCCGCGTGCGAGCAGCAGCGCGTCGCTCTCCTCGCCGCCGTCCGACTCCCCCGCGCCGGCGCCGGCCGAGCTCAGTTGGAGATCCATTATCGTCGCTGACAATAGAAAAGGAAACTTTATTTATATAGAAAATCCCTCAACAATGTATAAGTCGAGCCGTCGACGAAAGCAAACAGATTTGGAATAGACATATAAATAAATCCGCAAGTATCGTATCGCCGCAGTAATCATTGTGATAGGCGTATCGTGCTTTGTTTCCCGATCGTCCGATATAAGAACATCACCAGCGGATCTGCATTTACGTTCGTTATGTGTATGTAATGAAAAATCAACGTCAGCTATCGCACACGTGGTGTATACGTGCATGTTTGCGGGAAATTTTCTCAATATTATTAAATGCACTGTTTAATCTGTGCAACCACCGCACGCTCGGCCGGAACAGTGAAACGCAGCGGAAGTGTAAAATATAAACCGTTTACGTTCAGCGTGAATGATTCATATCGTTCGTAGCACAATAGAATTTTGTAATGAACACCTGCGCGTTGACGGATCAAATGCCCGTCACGATCGCACCGTGACACTCGCACTTTACAAACATAATATGACACACACACAAAACACAACAGTGACACAGTCCATATCACAATGCTATGCAACTAAAGCGTAGTGCATTACACATATTGTAATATTATTTCACTGATTTTACTTGCTTCAATGAAACAAGCATTGATACTGTGCCAAAAGAAGCAACATCTGAGAGTATGTTCGTAGTTACAAGAGCAGTTGTACATTTTTAAGAAAAACATGTATATCAAAAACAGGACAAGATACCTACATTCTAAGTAATTTTAAACAAACTTTTAATTTTGTTGTATTGCGCAATATCATAGAAAATTAATAAGCCGAATTGTAAATATAAAGATAACCGACTTCTAGTTACTGGACGGTGAGTAACGTTATTTATAGTGCCATACAGCTTATTAGTTACACTCAATTTTGAAATCATGAGCAATGTATAGTATCAAGATTATTGAAACAGATGTACTATTAAAAATTACTATTTACTTGACAAACTTTGTGAACTTATTTTATCCATCACTCTTATCTTATATCTTGAACTAAGAAATCGATTGACTTGAATCAATTGACTACTACGACTTACTACATAAACTTAACTACAGTCCAATTCCTACAGTCCATGAGAGGTGGTTACTTAATACCGCTGCCTGGTCGCTCGCTACTTCATTCGAATAGAAATAGATAATTATTTCTGTTAAATGATCAATAAATTTATCTATCACCGCCAGAAATACGATTGAATGAATATATATTTTTAATGCCATAATGAATATATTGCCAATATATTTTTTTATTTATTCACACTGATTAGCAACTAACTTCAGACTGATATTTCGAGACAGCAACCGCTGCAACTTCACACTGTAGCTTTCAAAAAAATGACAAATCTTAAAATTTCACTCTCATCAATTTTTGATAACGCGCCTAAAGAAGTATCACTTCAAAAAGAAATGGGGTAATAATATTAATTAAAAGGCGCTGATAACATCGCTTACAGAATTGTAAGGGCGGTATCTCGACATCGGGCGCGAGGAGCCGCGAGGCGCACGCCGCGCCCGCGTACACCAGCTCCATCTCGAGCGCGGTGAGCCCTTGCTTCTGCGATATGAACGGCGCGTCCTCGTAGCCCACGCATAGGCAGCGGAACCCGAACCGAGTCTCCTCGCTAAAAAAATAAATCATTGTAACCTTGACGTCCACTTTGTTAGCTGATGTAAAGGACAATGCAAAATTTATCGAATCTCCTTTAAATGGTTTTATATCCCAAAAGATTATTAATTGAATAGAAAATTTATGTAAGTATAAACCTTTTACCGTATTAAATTAGTTTTTCATACTACATTGTAAACATTTTCATATCATAAGAGAATTTAACTATATTAAAATAAATATTTTACAATAGTTTTCTATTCATTTCAATATTATGTTATCTGTGAAAAATAAAAATAAAAAACTTACTTGATTGGCTTATTATATTCATTTAGATAATCAGAAGCAGTCTCCAGAGAGAATATGACCTCGTTGCCGGGCACCAGCAGGGCCTGTTTGGGCCAGGCGTTATGCCTAGAACAAAGATAATAAATATTGAATATAGCTCGACACAAAGAAAACTGTAAAAATAATAAAATTAACTCTTGACCGTTTATAGCTTCTTTAAAGTACCTACTAACATGTTTAAGATGAGCCTCGCCACCTCAGGGGACTTTTGGTTTGACTATTACATACTTAGTATCACTTTTATTTACTTATAGTTATAGCATATGTCAAGACACTCACATATTAGATAGCCTGGGGGTAACGCTGACGTAGGTACAGTTGTAATGAGTGCAAGGTGCGTCCGAGTTCGCGTCTTCAAGCTCTTCCACTTCGCCCGATTCCGAAGTCAATTGTATTAAGCGCTAAACCAAAAAACATACAAAACATTAGACCACCTCGACATTTCAATCTCGTACACATCCAGTACAACATTGCTAAAGCATTGATTTTTTTTCATACAATTATATTACATTCTTACCTGCATGCACTACCACGTTGATAAGTATACTATTACAATATATGTATATCTGTGAATTTCTGGCAGCAAATATGCATACAACATTGAAATGAACTAATAAAAGCATTAGCAGGTACAAAACATCCAATTATTATTTTGCTATGTCTCTTCGACATAACTGTCCTCCTTCAGTCTTACTCGGTATAAACCGTGGTTTATCAATTACTCATATTAGTGTCATTACTATAATGTCAGCATGAATGAAGGTGAACAATGGCGGGGCACATGGCAGGGATATTACTACTTAAAACACATAAATTAGCACGAACTGCAAATTTTACCTTATGTTATCTGTGTTACGCATGAAACTAAGAATTGGTAATGAATGAATGTCGAATGATT
>DWQT01000168.1:0-28047 GCA_018244895.1 Myscelus amystis hages | reverse complement strand
TAATAGGTAGGATGTATGAGTGAGAAGCGACGGTAGACCGACCGCTTTTCCTATTGCGATTATGCGATTGAGTCGTGCGACGATTATCATATTATTCGTTAAGCGTATCTGTGACACGTTTGGAAAAGGTCTGGCGGGGTGCTTTGACACTTAGTAATTTACTTCTTCACAACTTCTACTTCTTCTATTTTTCATCTTTCATTTCTTCGTACTCAGTAGTAGAATTGTTATTATTATACCATCACGTCACGTCCGTAACGTAGAAGAAAATAAGAGAAATGTGCGTATCTATTCAAAAGAATTTATATAAATAATTGCTTATGTTTTTATATGAATTGAAAACTGGTTGTCGCCTTTGCATCGTATGTAGAAGCTTGCCAAAATAATAAGCGATATCGATTTATGTTAAACCGTGCGATTTCAATACAAAAGCAGCATGTCTGTACGTGCAGTAAACCAACACCATTGTTGGTACTGTGCCAAAGTACAGTTCCACACGAAACTATTTAACTCGATAAACTGAATTATGTCCACGTTTTGATTCCATTGTGGGTTTGTCACTATTATAAATGTTTACATGTATTCATTTGAGATCACGGTTTTCTTTGCGCAAAACATTTACTATCATACATAATCTCAAATGTAGTTAACGAATAAAAATGGTAATACAAAATGCAAAATTGAAATTTCATAGTGCGTGTACGAATATTAGAAAGTACCATTAGAATCTATTGTACCTAACTGACTTACTGGAGGCGCTGGCAAAAATCTTATGTTAAGTTCATCTAAATGTACATATCAATTGGTACCAGACTTGAACGGAACGCACGTGCACTTTTAGTGCTAATAAAACTTATCTTCACAACTGTACGTAAAAGCTAAAACGACAGAGCGTCGTCGGTAGTAAACTCAAATACCGAATTGAAGTACGAGTTACACCGTCAAGTGTACGCATAATAAATTTAATTCAAAACCAACGCGTGGCAAGTTAACAGAGATTTAGTACGGAATCACATTGCTTTAATAGTCGTTTTAACAGATATCAGCTGTCAATAAATCCCGTATTATTTAAATTGAGTTAAATATTCAGAGAAATAACGAAGAATTATTATTCAGACGCACGCTATACTAATGTTAGTTTAAACCAATTATACAAATTCAGCTGTGACAAACGATTATACTGACATTGAATCGCTAGTATCGAAATGCATTGGTCATTTGACTCCATATACAAATACTTATAATGCTTATATAAACATTAATAAATCGGTAAAATAAATGTATTGAGAAAATACTAAATTGGCATGCAGAGGTTACCACGAACGATATTTTCTTCACTGGTATTACGCAAAATCTCCGTAGTTTATATTCATCTTATACCTGCGATTTACATGACCTTATATGTTTCGAATGTCTGGTAAAACAAGTTAACATCTGAAGCCAGACATATAAATCAGGGAGAGCCACGAAACACTGAAATCACTGTTGATAACACTATACTATAGCTAACCTATTCGGTAAACGTCTTTATTGTGAGCGGCCTAAAGTTGAAATTTGTGTGATCAGTAAATGCATTGGGTATATGAATAGTTGTCGATACCGCTACGTGTATAACAACACTAAAACAATTTTATTTCCGAGATCCCAGGCAAAAGTTAAGATTTACGCACACTTTCGTTACGTTATTGTGGATGCGCTGTACGATAATTATTGGAATTGCAAATGCGTAATCAGTAGAAGGTTTGATATGCTATTCGCCATCTTAGTAAAAGAGAAAAAAATTAAACCTATGTGTTATTTACCAAATTCTATAACTTTGACTCGATAATGAATTCAGAGCCGTCAAGAAAAAGTTTATATTATCGGAGCTTCATTTTAATATTTTGAATTAGGTTAAATTGATTCGGTACAGTAGACTTGATAGTTTCAAATAGTTAAATTGCTTAGCTGGGTTAGAATTCAAACGACATTTTGGAAAATTCTAACCCTTGAAATTCTCGTGGCATCTTAGCTAAGTGAAGTGATTCGTGTTCAGTCGTGCGATTTATGTGTTGCCGTGAAACTTAAATTGAGCGATATCCACATTACAACCTTATTTTTCCCTTATAAAGCGCGTGAGCGTTTTGCGTGGAAAACAAACAATTGGCATTGGATTTATGAGGAGTGGAGCGCCAAGCCTGTTATTGAGATGGCTGGATGTTCAATTTCATTTGTTTCCCTTCACCTTTAACGCAGCAAACGAACATTCCAAATTCGTCATCTAAAGTCTAAATGAAACACTACGGAATCGTAATGTAATCGTACTGTCTACCTAGATGCGATCATATTTTTTTCTTTGTATTTAACGTCTTGTGTTATATACTACTAAGGGCGGTAAGCGGCGACTACTAAAAGAGTTGGTTTATACATAGATCTGACTTCAAAACTTCTCGAAAGTGGCTAGGCATTACCCTTTTATCGAAGCTTGCGTCATTGTTAATGATCGTTTATATTCGATGTATAATTTGTCATCCGAACTGAAGGGTATCGAATCCTCAGAGGTATTACTAATGCTTCCTTGGCGACAAACTTTTAATTGGAATCAAGTTGTACATTAATTGTACATCAATGTCCATGAACCAGACTAGCCGTTTGATTTTACATGTGTTTGTTGTTTCAATAAAATAAAACGCTACCAAGATACAGCATCTTCAATGCATGTCGAGCGGAATAAGATGAAGAATATTGTTCATGAACACGGCATACCATATTCTCGGATATTACACCGGATTTACGTACGAAATGCAACGCCCCAGGCCAGTTTGACGGACTGCCGATTCGCATTTTGAATTATTCATTTGTTACTCCCGAAACTTCACCGTTACCCGGCCGCCCCTTCGAATATTGCTTTGTTTTATAGTTTATGAAATTTTACTTCCTCGACGTTTGAACTTTGGCCGGAATTTGGTTTGCGTTGTGTTTTTGGATTGACTATGTTTTATTTGTAAACGTTTCGTGTTATACCTATATCCATTTTAAAACATGCATTTCATAGTTTACTTATTACCTTTTTATAACAATGTTATTAGTTTATATAAATAATTGTTTATATAATAGTTTATATAAATAATTGTTGTATGTCAATTGGCCATTAAATAGTATTTTTGTAAACTACTGTAGTCCTTCTTGGCTTTTGTCTACCTATAGTTATGATATGCGAAATATGATAATTAAATAGTGAAAACCTTTAGCCCAGATATCAATAAAACGTCGGTGCTGTGTTACACGACTAACAAATCTGAGACATTGAATAATCGCATAATGCAATCCGCTAATAGATCCAATGGGTTTTAACGAGAAAGTACGCCAATAAGTCAGCCTCAGACACGTGCCTCGCAACATCCGTTACCATTCGCCGACGCACAAATCGGTTCGTTTGCGAAGACAAATGGCCACCGTGTGTTCGCCAGCATATACATTCCATTTTCAAAAATTACTCGAAAAAGAGTTCAGAATCCAATATCGGCTGCAAGCGCAACCGGCGTTTACAAACACCGCTATATTTTTTGCAATTCCGAGCCTATGGTAGCATAAAATCCTAAGCGCAAGAACGCGCTTTTTATTTTTAAGCGTGTTTTGTATATTAACAGATGAAAAGTGATGCGTCGATATTGTTATTCATTATTGCATAGTTGCCGCGCCCAGACCGCGTCACAGCGAAACGTTATACTTTTATTTGTTAATGACAATAGAATATTTGGATGCGTGATATTCCATTGTTCGATTAGCCACCGGCGCGGTTCGCGTCTGGGTGGAATCTCGGTGGTGATATTTAGCGCCGACGGTGGCATCACAAGGTGCTTCGTTAGAGCTTCTTAGAATCTAAATTGCGTATTTAACTCCGTAATTAAGATAAATATCGTCGATAAGAGTTCGAAACTACGTGGTAGCTATGTCACCCTTCGAGGTCTGCTAATGATCTAAAAAGCGATACCGCCCAGAACAATGTGCTCAACCGGTTATATAATTTGAGGTGTTCGTTCGTTTTTATTTGGATCTGAATTTTAATATTTCTACATGAGGTTTTGTTAGAAATACATTTCAGTGTTATATTGTTCTCAAATTGCGAATGATGATAACATCCTTGAATTA
Organism: Myscelus amystis hages; assembly: GCA_018244895.1. Classification (NCBI taxonomy): domain Eukaryota; kingdom Metazoa; phylum Arthropoda; class Insecta; order Lepidoptera; family Hesperiidae; genus Myscelus; species Myscelus amystis. Next base: position 23,916 of record DWQT01000168.1, on the reverse strand, counting down.
TTTTTATGTGTGCGAATTGGTTTATTTAATAGCTGCTGTTAAATACTGCATTACGATGTTTCCATTTTTTCTGCTTGTTTGTACTAAACCATTGACATTATTTCTTATGTACCTACGACAAATACTAGCAAGCAGCAACAAACAGTTGCGGGTACCCGTATATGCGACAGTGGCGCCCTCATCTATTCTTTACTTCAATGAGTAGGTAACTTTCGCTGCTGTAAATAGGGTAATTGGTACTGTAAAGCATTATGACCTCTTTAAATGTTACAACGCTAAAGTTTCTGTGAAAATTTTATTCTGCATACAGTGATAGGAAGGAAAAAAATACCAAATAACAATAATATTTAAAACGCCGCTCACAGCCTCGGTTTTCCATAAAAATCCAATAGAAGAAACATTTCGCTACCCGGCATCTCTCTTTTAATGAATAAGTAAACAAAATTAGTGGGGGCCAATATCGAAATAAGTGAGACGAGTACACGGTCAAAGGTACGAGATTGGCATATAAAGTATCCATTTACAGAAAATAATTTTAGCTTCCTTCAATCTTTTTATACTGGATACGGAGAGGTTTTATTTGATGTGCGATTTTAAATCAGGTTACGTAGCTATCTTTTTAAGTATTCTGTTTGGTATCGCTTCTACTTTTAGGGCGGTCTTGTTTCTTTTTAAGGAGAGTACACTTTAAACACTCCCCAAATTTGTTAGGAGTGCATCAGCTCAATTTGTTTCTGATTGATTAATAAATAAGACTAGAATAACATAAGGTTTATCTATTTAAAAGATGTTGTAACTTTGCTTGCATGGCTTTTAAGTCTCGTGAGGTGTAAAATATATACCACCACACTGTACCAGAGAGTATTGGTGAAGACATTAAAATATTACTGGCTACTTAAGTACCAACTGATATGTCAAGAATTACATGGATTTAATATTTAACATGAAATCCCACCATAAAAAAAACATACTTTTTTATAAGATATCTTTTCAAATCATGCTGGTAATATCTTTACATAGTATAAAACAAAGTCGCTTTCCGTTCCTGTCCGTATGTATGCGTAGACCTTTTAAACTACGCAACGGATTTTGATGCGTTTTTTTTAATAGATGGAGCAATTCAAGAGGAAGGTTTGTATGTATAACTACCTTTTGCACGCGGCTCATTCATTGTATTTGTTTACGTTGATATTTAAATTAAGCAATGAATCAATATCTATGTGTAAACATAACTGTGTAAATTGTAACACGAAAAGCGTTAAGATATTAATCCTCGAATGCATGGGGACGTGATATTTACTGGACTCAGCTCATAATATGTGTTTACTATAAGTATTTCGACTAACACTCAGAGCACTAGGTTAGAATTAAACCTGTTTAAACACACTCGCTGTACGAATCGAAATAGCTTTAAAGTGCCATTAAATAAAAATAATCCGGCATTTTAACTCTTACTCGCTACTTTTGAAAATATCTTGAGTGCATCGTTGAAAGAAAATGCGGGCATAATTCCTGCTTCCACTGCGTTTGGATTGCATTTAGAAACGTTAGGGGATGAAACTGGATAAAGTTTATGTTAACAGTAAGCAATAAAAGTAGCCTTTATGACGATACGTGGGATGGTTACAGTTGTGGCATCGTGCTGCTATTTGAACGCGAAAATCATTCATTTTATAGACACCGATGAAGCGGTTGCGTAGGTATCAGTGAAGGAAGATTTTTTAGTTTCATGCCATGGCAATTTATTACTATTGCTGTTTCGGAACGAAGGACAGGCTGCTTCCAGTTTTCGCGTCCTATTCTAGAATAACTGTGTCCATTGTGCCAATAGTCCATGATCTCACAAGCCCCTTATTAATCATATTTAACTCACCTATACGAATTGTGTTATTCATACATGTATTAATTTAATTAGTAAATGTCATAGATTTCGTATTTTCAACTAACATTCATATGATGTATGTCATTAGTTTCCATTAATCTGTAAAAGAGCAATTGTTATATAAAAATTGAGAACAACACAATGCTAAAAGATACAAAAGTACTAAATTTACCATTCACACCCTTCAACGCCGTCACAAAATGAAAACAAAAGAGTTATTGAAAACATTTAAATAACTGCTATTTTTCTCGGCCATTCGGTAGTGCCTCGCTATGGTGTCTGTTTCACAGCGAAAGAAGAGTGAGTTACGATAGCAAATTGTTTTGTTTAAAAGTACGATTTCAATGTATTTTATATCCTTAGTATTTTCAAATATAAAATACATAATTCTTCGTCTTCTCAGAATTGAACTGTTGACAGATTGCTCGTGCTTGTTACGATGGTGACATTAAGTGAGTCCTTGCTCCAAATAACATAATTGTAATTGAAAATTATCTCACATCGAATTTGACTGTCTATGTGCGCCAAGTAGCAGAATGTCTCGACAAGTTATTGGCAGTGTTTTTGAATCATATAAGGTGAAAACATCTTCGCATGTTCAATTCAATCGCCCTTTAGTGATTGTAGCTTAGCCCAACGTTCCTTGTGATGCAGCAACCTATCCGGCGCGTTGTAGGCCAATTAAATTGATTGATGCAATTCAAGTGGCGGTTGTTAATCAAAACATTCATTTCAGCCGCCGGTGGTGCAGAGTGCATCCAAATATGTATTAATTTATCCCATTGAGGCGAAATTTTCATGTTATGTCAGACCTCATAATTTATTTTATTGATAATATTAATATCAGTATTATGTACGTTATGCATTTGAATTACTTTTTGTCCCTTTCGTATTATTTCTTCTGTATTGTTTGTATTCAGTAATAGCTTTTTCTTTGGCTGGTTCCAGGGCTTGCATTGAAAAACTCGATTAATCGGACTGCTTCTGCTATTAATTATACATTTGTACTTAAATTACATATATCTCAAGCAAGAATCAGACTTCAAGATAATTCTAATTTGTGTAGTTTATCCAGTAAAGTACCTACCTAATACTTAGATTAAATATTGAAAAATGATTTTTATTCTATTCGATGTGGTTATTTTCCAGAAGTGGCAGTGTTTGGTTCAATTACGATTTAGTAAAGCCAAAATTACTGCCAGAGGAGGATTTATGATTGGTAACGTTTTCAGCCTATTAAAATTCAGCGGAAGAGATGTATGGAATGCGACAAATTAGGTGGGAATCTCCACGAATTGGAGATATAAAACGCCAGCATGTTTAATTAAGTTTTTATGAAATCTACAGCTAGTTGATATGAAAGCGTGGGCCCAGTGTAAACGCATATTAGTAGTGGGTTCAATTTGAGCGGACACGGGCGTAATCGCAGTGTGTCGCCGCGGTTTATACTGCACTAGGGCAGGTCTAGAAGCGATTACTTTATTTACCTTCAATTTTATATTACATATTCTACATATATAAGATAATGTATTTCTTATCATTGAATCAGCAGTGTAGCTGAATAGTAATAAAAAATCTGGTAACTTTAACGCTATATCGAAGTAGTTTCTCTTTAAGATTATAATGAGAGTTTTTCGGATAGACAGAGAGGGATAGGCGCTTTTTAAATACCGAACAGCTAAAAATATCTAATAGGTTAGAAATTTTAGAAAAAATGACGTACCTATTTACCTTCGTTGACCTTTTTTATAACTAAACTAATTAAAGATAGCAAAATAGATAAAGCCACGCATAACTGCTGCTAAGTAATATGAATATATTTTTCACTTCTAGTTAACTTGACATCAGTGCGTTTACGACGTGTTATGTAATAAGTTATGGTGGTGCGTGTTATTGTTAAACCCAGCGGCTGCGGTGCAATATCGAATCTGGGTCCCCGGGCTTGTATACGGCTGTTGCGAATGTGTTTGTTTTTAAATCGCACACATAAAACACATACATATTGTTCAGGTTATTACACTGCATAAATCGTACCTCTTGCATTCAAAGCGGCGTCGAATTTGTTACCATTGTAAATGACTACAATCGGACGGAAATATGGACAAACTCAAATTTTCCAATCGAGATCAAATGTTATAATAGAAGTATATTTCAATACTAGTATTTTGGTAATAAAACTATAAATACAATAGTGTATCCTCCTGTCTGATATATACGTCAAAACCTGCTGCAAAAGAAAATAGACAACTTAGAATTATGTTTTTACATCCACTTCTCAGGCAATGAAATTAGATATGAAAGATTTTTATGTACTAAGAATTTTAGTCCTGTACTTATTAGCTCTAATTCTCTGTTAGTAATCAACTCAATTCTAGCAAGCAGTATAAGCTTCTTTTCTTAGTACACCGATATGTCTGAATCTATCTCAAAATTTTTTCTTGTGATGTTTAATTCGTGTAAGATTTTCACTCAATATGAATCGGCTTTTAACTTATAAGATATTCAAATCTCATGTTATAGTAAATAATTTATTTTTAGTTAAATAACTTAATTTTCTTTCATTCAAGTAATCGTAAACGTTATTTTACGTTACAATCAACCGGCAACTTGAGTTATTCTAATGTCCAATAAGTAGCAGAGATAGTGTGACTCGTATAGAGCAATGTGAATAGTAATTGCATTTTAAATTCAATTAAGCCTTCCACTTACAATACAAAGGCATCAAGAGGTTAATGTAGCCGCTGTCTTCCCAATGCTCGCTGATACTGTAATGAATGGTATTAGCGTTATGCAGGACCAGTAATCGTGATTCATTTGTTTTACAAATAGTGAGACGTAGCAATGAGGCTATGGCTAGTTTGAGCGCAATCATGAACTTTTTGTGTTGTGAAAATATCAATCTAATTTCTGTATATATGCCTATCTTCTTTATTTTGTTTTTATTAAATAATTAGACTTACATTCAATAAGTATTTTTGTTCAAATGTAATGAAAACATTAATATTTGCATTAAAATATTTGGATTTGAAATTTATTTACGAGTTATTCCGTTGTTAAAATAGTCAAGTATTAGGGGCACTCAAAAGCAGCTACACAGACACGCACAAATGTGCAATACGATTACGAAATTTGATGTCTGACTCGGAATCGAACCTGGCGGTTTGAAAGTGACACATAAACCAATGTAGATGATTTCACAAGGTTTCTAAATTTAAAAATAAAACGTTATTTCTACCCCCTTTTAATAATTTAAAGCTGCATATAGTTGCATACACTGACATCTGACATCGAGCGGAATATCAGTTACACGACAACGAGCAAAAGTGTTTCCACTGAGTAATAAGATCCCTATTAAATTAAGAGCATTTCAGACGTCGCCAAAGATGTGAGAGGAAAATTCCGGAACGGACGCGTCCCGTAGAAAATAACGCGGCGTATAATTGTCACCGACAATATGAATATATGCATTTGGGTCGCACTAGTATTGCCAGATGTAGAGTGACAAGATGGACTGAGGGGAAAAGATTATTTTTTATAAGAACAAATTGATTCAAACTCAAATTATCTTACTACCGTTACCTATATAACAATTGGACAATTCCATACACGGCTAACTGATTCCCAATTAGCCAGTTAATTGCCCGTGTTACGGTGACCGAACGGTTAATTAACTAATCAATATACATAGCATACTACTCGTATAGATATTTTTAATACACAGAAAATACATTGGCGAGACTTACATATGTTTTACCACTAATGTACACAGGTTATGATTATCTTACACCTTCGTTTAGATGGGATTAAATAATGTTAAAGGACTCGCAGTATCCTCATCGTTTTCGAGTCAATATAATACGGTCGGATATGGAGATAAAGGTTGACCAACGATTTCGGTCGACTGTCAAAGTAGCGTTTCCGACAGTTTCAAACGGGTCACGTGTATATTGCTTTGTATAAAGTACGGGTGAAAATTTTTTTTCAGTATATACCACCATTTCCAGAGATGCGATCTTATTCCCTTTAAACTGTCAATGGATATCGTTTTCTTTAAGCTGATTAAAACGCTATTCATAATTGATCTGCTCCTCACTCGGCTCGTGGGCTATAATATTACTACGTGCGTAATGAGCTAGCAATGCAATTGCAGCTTACATTCATTAAAGCGCTAATAAACTTCATGGAGAATCGTATAAAACAGAATTACCATTTGCGTTTGGTCTGTGACGCGCTACCACCCATACGTTCTTTTTGGTAAAAGCTATCATTCCATTTACGTAAAGGTCTATTTGTATAAATTACGTAATATTAAACAGATGTGTGCAAGCTGCAGGTGTTTTCAAATGTTATATACTTGTCGCTGAATTAGTTAGAAAACATTGTAAGGACATGCAAAGGGTTTTTTATAAAAATCAGTAAAATCTCCGTGATGATAAAGCATCATATCTATTACCTAAATGTATCTACGTACAAATAAAGGCGAGATTATTGATTTTCATTCAATTTTTGTAAAAAAATAAGCTCATTTTGCTATTTTTGTTTTTCAAACTCAAATTAAATAATATCACAAAACTTGGAATATTCTTAACTAAAGACCCATAGGTCACCTAAAAGGAACACCCAAAAATGCATAGGTACTAAATACTTCTTGAATATGAATACGAATAAATTATAACTAAACTGAAAAACAGTTTTATTTTATGTTCGCGAAACATTTATTAGTTTTTCATACAAAAATTCCCGCAAACGCTGGTACACTCTAGTCGAAGAACGCTAGACGGAAGATTTACATTTGCAGAACGCTTACAAAACGGGACATAAACGCGCATACGTGTTGAGGTTCAACATGCATTTATTCAGACTTCATCTGATAGGTCTTCACATTTTAATGTTCTTGTTACTCAATTTTATCACTCAACCTAAATAAAGAAAATCTAAAAGAGATGCGGATGGAATATTTAATGAGTATGCAGATATTTTTAAATTACTACGAATGTAGAAATGTTAAGGAAAGTAAACAAATGAATATTCGTTTGATATAATTATCCCTTTTAGACGTAATTAAAGTCCCGTATATTCATAACGGTCATGTTATACGACGTTGTAATTAAAATGATCTCATTATAAATACTTTTTCTCTTTTCCTTGTATTATTCTTTAACGTGTATATGAAATTAATTTCGATATAGAGAAAAATAACATTTTTTTATTATCCATTTTTTCAACGTATTGTCTTATAGGATAACCAATTTTGACAACAATTTCCAAATTTCATTAATTAGAAAGTGCAATTTGGAGCATCTAAAGACGAATTCTGGGCACATTAATTGTCTTTGGGTCGGGTGACCCTATCGGGGCTAAAATTACTCTAGACACAAAGAAAATTTAAGTGTATTTTGGTTCAATTAGTGGCCCTGCAAGGGGTGTGAAATTGCGCGAGGGGTGTAATTTATTTTAAGTGTGACAGTCGACCAGCTAAACGACAGTGGGCACCGATTATACCGCTCCGCTTTCGTTATAGGAATTGGCAGGGTCTGTGTTTGGTACGTCCAGTCAAAGTATTAGCTACTACGGCATTAAAATACTTACAAATCAACAGCAAATGTCATACGTAAAGCATCTTCTAAAATTACTCTTAGACAATAAAATATATTACAGTAATTTCGGTAATTGCAATAGTTATAGTATCTATTAGGTATATATAATGTTACGGTGTAAAACTGGTTTTGTATACATTTATAAATTACATGAGACTTAGGATGGTTGGAGAAATAAAAAATGCAATTGCTGATGTTTTTTTTTCTATACCAGTCAGTTAAAATGTTCATGTCAAGTTAAGTTGTAAGACACGACCAGGTGCAAATAAGATAAACAACAAATCTATGTGCTAAAGCATACCATCCGAATGCAATTAAGCCCGTATTTACTTCCAAAATACAGGGGCATAAACAGAAACTTACACTATCCGATCTGATAGCAACCCTTCCAAACGAAACGTATAAACAAAATTATACTGTAGAAACAGTGTTGGAGGAGCGAACATAAATTTCGATCTTACACGGCTAATCAACATAGAAATTGTAATACGAATATCGGGCCCGCAATTACAATACATTTACATACAGATTTGGTTGGATTGAATTTCTACGGTTTGAGCCTGTTAATTTGCGTAAAAGGAAAATAATTGGTTCGCTCGTTTCAGCTCGTGCGGCCGCGAGAGTGTGGAGGTGCAGGCAAGTTCTAAAACATTGTGAAGAAAATTTCCTTCATTACAGATTAAAAATGTACAGTGCTTATTGGTACATAATGGTATTATGTAATTAAGATAAGATAAGATAGCTAAAAAGGGTTATCTATTGTTACTTAGTAATATCTTTTGTTAAATGTAACTGAAATAAGCTATTACATTCATTCTGGTTCGAGGATCTAGTTCTAAGTGTGGAAAGTTTAGCCAGGTTGCTTGAGAAATATATTTAAATATGCGTTACACAGACGAATAGAGATAACACATTTTTCGAAAGTTCTCACTTAGAACATAATCATACAAATGTGGACTAAATAATATGTATTATTAACTGAATTATATTTCAGTGAAAAGTTATAGACGCGACTGTAAAAGATATGACCGACCCACTTCATTCAGCACGTATCTGGCTAACAAGCTTTCTACTCGCAACTAATTGAATTTTTTCCGCCCTTTCACATCTGACAGTCATAAAACGCAGGCACGTAAAGCGGAACACTAACTGTCAATAGTCAATAGAAGTTATTTCACGAGGCTAATCGTTTTATTCGCTGCAATTGTATTCGGTGAATAAATATTTCTTTATTTTTTTAACCCACGGCCCTATAGCTTCCGTAGAATAATTGTGCCATCTGACAATAGCGACGCGTGCCGCCTAGAGTGTTTTGTTGGCAATTATCTTACGATATAACTCGTACCGATAAATAGCATATACGAAAATGCATTTTTTTGTTTTTGTGTGTGTGATTATGTGTTGTGATTATTTTGTTTTTGTAAGTATTAACCTTAATGTTATGGAGGAAAAGTGGCATTCTTTTATCTCAAAATATTTCAAATACTTTAAACCGTATCAATAAGTTTTGGAAGCGTGGGTGTTTTCATTTATGTAAATATCTACCATGCACATGTGGTGCATGGTAGATATTTACACAATATACAATTTTAAGTATGCATTTTAATAATTTCAAAGTCATCATGTAGAGTATATTTCGTTTCAAATTCGTGAACTGGTTACGCCATTTCGGTATACTTGTAGTTACCGATGCAACAATAAACCGGGCATTGAAAAAAAATCAACGACTAGTAAATATGAAATTAAACTGAATTTTACACTTATTTATAAAATAGCCTTAGATAGTTATTACGAGTTTATTCTTTTGGCTTAGATTTATGATTAAGTAATCTTTAATCGTATAATAAAAAGCTGCACTTAAAAATAAATCTTCACATTTAATTTCAGTTATTTTTTTTATTTTATAACATTTGACATCGATTTTCTGTAATAGTAATTAAGGCAAGAAATTCAGTAATTCTGGTTCCAATAAAATGCAGGAACGAATGAATGAATGGTTGAGAATAATGAATGTTATTATCGTACTTAATGACAGGTGTCATGTGTCGCCGCGAATGAAATGGTGTTAATGCATGCAATTTTACTTCGTAATATTTTACTTCGGGTAATTTGGCTTAAAGGTAATTTGGTTCAGTAAATAATTGTAATTAATTAATTCTTTTTTCAATTACTCAATAAACTTAATAATAAGTATGACAAAATTATTAAAGTTGTTCTTACTTCTAATGCGATTTGAAGCATCATGGGCTGACTAACTTCGTATCTCCTTTTTATTCACATCTAAAGAGACATTTTTGTAAAGCATTTTACCGAATCATCTCAGTTAGCAGGATTTAATCATACACAAAATGTTTTGAGAATACTCCTGTGCTAAAATAAATAAATTAACAAGTTTATTTTCTTTGAAGACCAATTTGAATAATTCCCATCAACAGTTGCAATGCATTTTCCACATCTATGATTCGACGTAATAAAAACCGTTATGTCGTAGCGCTCCGTAATATCATATTTTCTTCCCCTACGCGGCAGCACAATGCACTCGTAGGAAATTATCTTTTATACATTCGCCATGTGGCTCCTCTAGAGACGGGCTGAAATACAATATACCACTGTCTTATAATATGCAGTTGGAATCGAGTGACAATAGTAGTATTTCTATTAAATAATAAAATAAACCCACAAAAATAAAATAAAATAAACCCACAAAAATAAAATAAAATCTATATCCTATTACTATGCTTAAAATGTCATATAATTCGAAAAATTCGTTACAAAGTGAAATCGGTTTAAGAATCGATTAAATTCAGTCGATATTTCAGTCGTTTAGAGAAAGACGGCACATCACTAACCCGTTTCCTTAATACATACTTTAACGCGACTTTATTTGCCCAAATTTGATGCAGTTTAAAGGGTGCATAATTTACTTCGGTGTAATTATTTTACAATAGGGTCGCGCAGATGCGCTACCTCTAAATTAGGTACGAAGAAATTCCGAGGGACAAACTTTGTACCGAAATTTATAATTAAATCGTCTTGTCGTGTGAATAAAATATTGATGTCAGTTTTGTTTGAAATTAGCCTGGATATTAATTTAAGTTTATGAGCTTGAAGTTCGTTTACAGAAAATTTAATAAAGTATGGCAAATGACAGTACAAAGTGTTTGGTTTTCTTGTCCAATAATGAAGTTTATACAATATTCCATTAGAGCATCTTCTTTAGCTGTATACGCTTAAGATAATATTTTTTATGTAATATAATATTATTCATGTAGGTATGTCACGGAGATAAAAACGAAACCATAATCAGCTTTTATTCCAATATAATCATAATCAGTAATCAGAATCATAATCACTTTGTATTCCAATATATCCTTCCCTATTCCGATTAATCATAAACTAGTACAATTGACACTTGCCAGATCAACTGTCATTGTACTATTGGCAAACAATTGTTCTAGTCGAAAACTGTCGCCAGCGATTCCGTGCTTCCGAGAGTGCAGAGCTGTAGACTCCTGCTGTTAGCGTTAAAATTACGTTAACGCTGTCAGAAGCCTCAAGAGGGTTAATGGCTTCCGTTAGTTGGTCTGTCGTCGAACTGGTATCTCTATCAGTTGCAAGGGGAGTGCATATCCCCGTGTTTTTTAATGAATTTCTGCCATTTTAACAAAGCGTATTATGCAGTGCTTCTGTAACATATCTTAATAAAATCTTTGGCACCTTCAATTACGGCTTTCTGTCGCTTTAGACACAACTTATACTATGGTAAACAGGCAGCTGATAAACTAAAAACATATATATTATATAACTATTATGAAGGTAGATGTTTTTCTTATACCAAAACGGAACTAACAAATATGCTTATTACACATATCTTGCGTATTGGATGCGAATTGAACCAACAACCTCCAGTTTGGCAGTCACGGCGCCTAACCGTATAAGAGGCCAGTGTCAAAAAATGTCCGTCTTATAAGATTCTTTGTGGTTATTATTACAATAATAACAGATATCAACCATTTCTTCGGATTCAGACAAACGAACGATAAAAATGTACGGATGCAAAAATCAAAATGGGAAATTCTGGGGAAATTTCCAATTATGTGGACGAGACCTTTTTCAGTCGGATGTCACATGTTCAACAAACGAGGTGTCTTTGAAAACGTAATTAGAAAATTCCCAAACGACGTTACATTCCCGCTTGCCGGATTTCACGAGTCCCGGGACTCGCAAATTAGTTTTGTTCCCGCTTGATCTATTTAAATATAGAGTGTTCCGAACGCGACTAGTCTGTGTAAACACTAAATGGAAATATTGGTAAGACGGAAAACAGTCTGAACAGTCTTTCATGATATTGCCAATTCATATACTTTTACGAGTATAATATTGTGTAATTGTAACGATCAATAATTACTGTTATACATAACTAACACGAACTAAAATAGTTATCAATACTTACTCTTTATTTTTCACACTACTTGTGAGAAAAGATTACAAATAATATGAAAGTTATTAAAAAAACATGAGCGATAGGCGGTCTTATAGCTAAAAGAACGATCTTTCAGGCAACCTAGCTGTATTTAGCTTATATAAAAGAAGAAAAAGCCATTTCAGAGAGAGAAGTAGTAAACGCGCCACTAAATTGTGGAAAGTATTTTTTGATATTCTACAACAATGAATTGCCGTAAAGTAACACAGATTCATCAAAGAACTATCAAAGAGCAAAAAACAGTAGCAGATCATTCAGTTCGTCTTTTGCAATTAATTAACAATGAAGAGAAAAATAATTACGTAATTTTCCTTTATCAATTGGAGATAGCAGAAACAAAGGCCACGTTGTATACAATTAAACTGTCTCCCTAGGGATGCCACTCTTTGAAACTACTTCGTTAATTTATCTAAAACAATTAGAGGAGTGCGCCGCAACAGCGGCGGGGAAGGGCAATTCTATTATTTTACGCTCAACTGAATTTCAGCTGACGATAAAAATAGCATTCAGTATATTATGGTAAAGGGTATTTTGGAACATACATAGGTTCCTAATAAATAAATACAACATTGCATAAATAAATGGGACACAGTACAATTTGCCACTGCGCATGCCATTTCTAAGTAACACCCACGTTTGTAATAGTGATTAATACGGATTTACGAGTAGTGGCTAATCACTCTGTTGGATGCTTTAAAACCATTTTTAATAATTCGATAACGTTCAACGATAACATAACGATAGTAAACAAAAGTCTTCTATTTGATTGTAATACATACACGGGGGTCTCTACCGACTGTACCGTTCATACTCATTTACAAAAAAGTAACTTGATGATAAAATATTTTCTTACTAATTACCTGTTTAGGGCTTTTGATCTTCGCATAAGAGGTTCGCTCTTGTTGATGCAACGAAGCGACCTACTCGTGTCTAGAGCCACTTCTGAAGCCTCTTGATATCTTGATACGTCATAACTTTATAATCCTTTTTAAAAGAGTGCGTAGCGATAAAATGTAACGCGACTTAGCATTCATTTACTGTGATTATTATGATTCTAATTTTTAATTGAATTTAGTTTTCCTTTCTGTAATTTTAACATTTAAAGCTTTCCATAAAAGTAATTAAATAACAAATACATATAATTCGTATATTTTTATCCTCACTTAACGAATAAATAATGATGGACCAATTGATCTGCAATTCCGAGGAAGTTATAATTATATAATAGAACCGGCGTTTATGTTAAATTTTTACAAAGGAAATACCTACATCTACTTCGACGATCTATGTTTAAACATAATTAACAACTTGTTCTAATGGGTTACGTTTATAAATAACTATGGCATAATCATTATGTTTCCAGATAGAATTGGTAGATATCTTTTTCATGCGAATATATTATAACATATACAAGCTCGGAACAGTGGTCGTTATTATCTAAATGTCAAAGTTAATACCAAGTTTTGGGTCCGGAATTGTTTGAGTTTTCGAAGTATGCAGTGTCAGAGAACTTGATGATCCATTATTATGGTATTAACCCGCATATTAATATTAATGTAGATATTCAACGAATAGGTACTTCTTCGTTTTAAGCATAAGCAAGAATGACCACCAGAGGTAAAGTTTGAATTATTTAATACATAAAGTAAAGGTTGATTTTGGATTTTTTCGTGATAATTATTATTTCCTAAACTAATAAAAACAAAACAAGAGAATGACCAATGTCAATCATCCATTATCTCTTACATTCTTATACAGCTCCTCAAATACAAGTATCCAAAAGGACTTTAGATATTTCATAGAAAGTTGTCAATTTTATTAAATTAGCTGTTAGTCTAGAAACATAAAAAAATAGTAGTGTAATAACAATGTAACAATACTGGAAAGAAAAAGATACTATTCCATTCGTTAAGCTGATACTAAAATAACTATTATTTTAGTAATTATTTCAGATGCTCCACAAACTCCAACATTTTTTGATCTTTATATCAAGAGAACAGAGTTTATTTATTTGAAGTGTTGTTAAAAGAAAATCTTAACATCGATGTTGTTCGAAGCACTGTAGTCGTTTGGGCCGTGATTGAACTTGTAGATTTGTAGAGACGCTATCAAGAAATAACAATCCTCAGAACAATGTCTGCAAACGATTTGCATACAGTAAAACTTAAGTATCGTTTGGTACAATGGCGTGGAGGCATTGTTTGAAACAAGATTATATATACACGCTTCGAATTTACAGAGGAACAATAATAATTCGTATGTATTCGTGAAGTACTCGTAATATTATAAGGAGGTGAAATTTATTTCCTTGTTGGGAGTAGTATCTGAAACTATTAAATCCAATTTAAAACTTATATTACATTGTATTATAGTGTCTAGATACTTTTAAAACGAATCCTAAATCTAGATTATTCAATGATAGATATCAAAATATAAGCTGAACATTTTACAAATGCTTGCAATTCGTCATCTGTAGAAATCACATTAAATATTCTTTAACTATTAGCATTCACACAGCACTACCGTAATGTTATTTACATAAAAATTGAACATCAGCATATCTTCAATTACAAGGATATGGGCAGCAATGCAACTGCGTAAACCGACCGCGTGATAAGCCAGAGAAATCTACACAGGCAAACAGGCGCTGCCGGTGACGGCATGACAAAAACACCAACAGCATGAACGCCCCGTCGATAGCCGTATTCATAAATACTTGAGCAATTAACCTAAAGATATCCATTGTGTATGTGTAGTAGACTGTCGCATAAACTTATCCATCCATTCGTGGGCACGGGAATGAAACGCCACCCTAAGTCTTGCTTCAGGGCATGTCACCCTTATTTTTTTGTTCAACCTTCTGTCGTAAATTGCGCTTTCGCAGAGATCTGTCGTGTAAAGTGACGACCTATTATGGCTCATCGTGTAGATATAGCAATCGTGCTTTTCATATTTATTTATCGAGTGGTAAGACTTTGGAGGAAAATTTTTTCAGATTTTTTAACGGATTTTTCCTCCTTGTTGCACTTGATTACACAACTAAATAAGGATAATATTGAAATTGTATATTGTTGTGTATTTAAATGTGACTATTGAAGGTCACCATAATCACCCATTTACAATGTTGAATATGTGAGGTAATTAGGTTAAGGAAACAGTCGGACGTACAGGTCATAACCTTAGTTTTATAGACTCAACAGGCCTTGAAGTATTTATATGTATTTGGTTTAACTTTTTTATTTATATTAGTGTACACGAATATTTCTTTTTTTAATTTCTCCAAGATCAATTTCCGCCATTTAACAGAGCATGTGTATTTGTTAAGTCATAGATTGAAGACCGAAACGTACCTAATTACTGTCGAATTTGATTTTAAACAAATGCAAAAATTAAAAATTTAATTAAGAAAAAATAAGACGCGCCTAACTCATTCTGAGACCTTTAAGAGACTAAGGGCTAGGGTGCGGAAATTTTATGGATCCAAAATGTAATAGGAGGCTTCTACTAGACCCATAAAAGAAATGAGCACAGTTTCGACAGTCATATAATACGAAATTTCTGTACGTTGGCGTTTTATTTAAGTGCTTTTCCAAGTATATGTAGGTATTTGTAAGAAAAAAAAATTCTGCTGGTTTTATGGCATTTAAACACTATCGATCTTTCAAATCACTGTTTGGAAATAGTTAATTTTGTTCATTATCTTTGTAACTAACTGTCGGTCCCAGATATTCCCTTACATTTATTTATGGATGACGTATTATGTTTTTATTATTATTACATTATTAATGAAACTTCACTTAAGCTACCGACTGTTACTCTTAGCGGTGAATTAAGTACTCTTGTCTACGTTACGTAAAGCGGGTCGGGATGCGTACGTGTAATTAGGGCGAGTATCCTCTATTAGCCAGAGATTTGTTATGGACTTGATCCAGATAAAGCTCTTAGAAGGATCTCGCAGCTGGCTGTTCAACTACTTAACAATCACCGCCTAGTTAAGAGTTTTTCAAGCGTTTGCGTGATAAATGCTGATTCAAATCGGGTCATTCTTTGAAATTTATGAACTGAATTGAATGCGCAATCATCTGTCTCAGAGATTCTACGCGGTCCCGGATTCCATAGCATGTGGATAATGAGGTCTTACTGCTATTATTTATTGAAAATAATCTAAAATAGTTCAAAATGTAGGGTAAGAAATCACAATAAATGTGAGGCGTTTTATCACTTTATCTTCCAAAATTTTTCTAAAAAAAGTACATAGTTCAAAGTTCAATATTCATAAGTTTTAGAGACCCATTTCAATTTAGACGAAATATTCAATTCATTAGCTTAGTACCATTGAAGGATTTGAATGATTGATTTTGATTTCAACGTTGTGTTCCAACAGTATTTTTGTTAAGTTTATAATAGGTAATGGAATTGAAATGGATTGTGATTTCAATCAAGTTGCATAAAAATGCACGCTATTTTAAAATGTAATTCGTGCATAGTAACTTTGGCGTTCGCAGTCTTGCGGTTGCAGACTGCAAACAGTCTGCCAAAGTTTTGTAAGAGACGTTGAGGGCCGTCGGCGCTTAGCTGGATCACCGCTAGAGGCAAATTTTCATGAGCGTTTCCGTGTTTTTAATACCAACGAAGCAATCGATCGCGGTGGATACATGGTCTACAAACGTTTTGGCCTCTAAGTCTTATTCCCCAACTAACACGCGCTAGAATATCGTCATGGGAGATTCTAGGGATTCGTTCCCAGCAGCAGACCACTAAAAAGGCTGTACCTTATCCAAGAATTAGTCCAGGGCTAATTGAATTGATATTAGATGTCTTTTTAAATTGCGCCACATCTGCATTTCCACAGCAGTTCTGTGGTATCAAAAGTACTTCTGTATCCGTGTTTTGGTCTATCAATAAAATAATAACTATCTACTACTATATATCTACAACTATCAGCCCTAAGTGGGTATTTGAATAAATATCTTGAGTTGGGTAGTTAATGTGGAATTGTTAAAGTGCCAGTTAGCCTGCCGAGCAGTCATTCTAGTGCGACCCTTGGCACTATAAAAATCTGGTGATAAAAGTATTGTATGTGATAATTGTAATCCATTGAAATGTGGATAAACGAACCCGCTAGACATTACGAGTTTAATTTTCTAAAATTATATTCTCAAATCCAACCTCCGTAGAACAAACATGTATAACTAACATCTAGATAGCAATTTAGATATTACTATTTAGATGTTAGTTATACATGTTTGTTCTACGCTACGTTCATGGCTCTGCAACGGGTTTTAATTTGAAAAGAAATATTCCATGTCAAGTTCAAATCAGAAACTAACGTGGCGTGCTGGTATTGAGTAAATCCCGGTATCGAGTGCGCTTGCCCTTTCGAGGGCTTATGATCGATTTGCTGACCGGGCCGATTGAAACGTCAGTGCGTGCTAAGGGCTTGTATTCAGTGAATCGGATTGCCATTTGCTTTGAGAACTCTCGGTTTATAGATCTCGCAGCTGGCCAATACTTGAGCAAAAGAATGTTACGAAGAAAGTAAACAACGCTGTTAATAACAATAATAATATCTATAAGATTACACGTAAATAATCATATGTACTAATCTAAATACGCATAAAATTCTAGTTGTATAGGTAGTTTTATATTCGGACGCAAAAGAAATATACACTTGTCTAATCATTTGGTTGAGTGTTTAGAGACGCTGACTGCCTAACCGCAGGTTGTGGGTAAGATTTCGACACAGGACAAACATCTATATTATGACCATGTAATACGATTAGTACTATCAGTTGTACAAGTACTGTTACAGGAAACTGTAACTGATTTCGTCCCAAATCAAAATTGCCCAATGACAGATCATTGCCTTTAGCTTAATCAACAAATTACCAAATAACTTGTTAAAGAAACTTGGTTTAATGAGTTATTTGGTCATGAAAATCTGTTTTACCATCTGTAATTTACGGCTGTAATTGCCATCTGCCCGAAGTCACCTGTCCAGACCGCAGAAGTCGCGGCCGACTTGCTCCGCCCATAAAATATTTTCCAAGCGAAACGGCAAAGTGGTCCATTGATCGTTTCGATGAAACTTTAATATAAGTACCATGGACTAATGGCCGGAACGTGCCTCCAGTTAGAGGGCAATTTTGTAAGCACCTTAAGAATATCATACACCAACAATGTGGATGGTTTTATGTAATAGCAGTTGCCTAGAATTGTACACTTTTATTGAGCTCGTGAAGTATGAATGTTATACAAAATATTTCACACCAAACTATACTTTGTAAAAAGGTTAAGCCTCACTGAATTAAGTCCAAAACGTTGCTACAAAGAGACGAGTTACATTCGTATTGTTTGTATAAATAGTATCCTATAGTATGTGTATACTCGTTCATGAATTTCGTCTAAAATTATTTGGTAACGACAGTGGGCGGTTTAGTTTAATTCCGGTTTGTTCAATATTTCGTAAATAAAGGTAAGATACTACTACTTATGAATTTCAGAATGATTTTACCTGCCTTCAGAATTCTAGAATTCACCAAGTTTCAACTCGTATAATTTGAGACGATAACCTGAACTTCAAATTACTAAGTACGTGTTAACTTATATACTTACCAGTATAATGAGTTTCCCTGCGTGCTAAAATTATTCATATTCATTTTATCTATACAATCTTAATGCAAAGGCCACCTTTTAAAAAGTTCGTTACGTTGAATATTAATATGCAGTGTAACGGTCTCTAAAGACTGTATCGCTGTTGCATAATCCCGACCAATTTATTCTCCCCTTACAAAGGTCTTATCTTGAATGAGAGAAGCTTGTTTTAATGTCGTTAATTTAAGACTACAGCGATGGCAACGATTTCATTGTGATGCTGCGTTGTCTACAGTCATCTGTATAGCTCGATTTGAATAGCTATTGACTTTCCGAGAGTGTGAGGCTTCAGTATCAGAGATTATAGCTTCCATTGATAAAGTTTTACAAAGATTTTGAACTCGACATGTATAAATGTTGCCTCATTAATTAGTTGATTTCACTTTGATGTAACAGTAAAGTGAAATAGGCTCTTATTTTTACATGTTCTCAGTTGTTATTCCACTTCCAGGTGAAATGCCAAGCCCATAAAGCTAAAATGTTGACAATAGATATCTATAATTTTATTTTAACGGATAATTGGGTTATGTGATAATGTTCTTTGTTTGGAAAATCTTATTCCATGGAACCTCTACCTGTAACATTAACCTTGACGTTAAAAATCTCCTCGCTGCGTAAATAAGCAGGCATTGAAGAAATTTCAATTAAAATCTGTATAATCTCTACATATGTAAATTAATCCTGGCACACGATCAGACAGACTAACATAAATAACCATACAAGTTTCTATATAGCTACATTTCAAATTTGATTATTTCTTTAAACCATGTCTTGATATTTTAAATCAAGAATATTGTAGAATTTTTAAAGGTACGTACTAATGTTTTGGTACTAACTAACTCAATTATAGCAAAACTTTCCATAACAAAGTGTAGTTGTCGATAGCCAGCGATAAGCACAGAACATGTAATTAGCTAATTAGACTCTATCGTGCCATAGGGACAGTTTATATCGGCAAAAAATGAATTGAAGTGGTTTTATTTTGGAGACACATCGCTTTAACAATTATTATGATTTATCATAATGTTTAAAATTAAAAATTTTATTTATTAATTCATTTTCAAACCTAATATACTGGTACCAAAAACTCGTATATACCAATTGTAAATTTCTCTGATTTACCCATTGTAACCATGGTACATTGATTCTATCTGTAAGTATAGTAAGTAGTAGAGTTCTGTCTGATGTTAGTAACAAGAACACAATTAAGTTGTTTTATGTTTTGTCTTGTGTATTGTGTCGCAAAAAAAACATCCCAAAGGAATACTCAAATGGTACCTCCATTGATACCTTTATATGAATTAAAATATTGACTATAAATTTAGGTATGTCAGGCGGGCTAATGATTCAACATCAGATACCTCGAATTTCCTGTAGATCTTTTTATCACATCTCTACCTATAGTTCTCAGAAAATAATATTATATAAAGGGCATACAATAACACGACAAGACACATACGATGTTATTTGGAGATTATGATTTGAACATGACTAATGACCGGTCGGATTCCGTTGATCTCTTCTCAACATTAATTTACTGAATACACCCGACATCAATTTACACTATGTTTATTTTACTAGCGACAAAATCTATGTTGTCACTGAATTGAATTGCAAAGGAAATTCAACCTTGATGCGTCCGCTTAAATTGTAGTCTCAAATTTAAAAAGTGACACATAAATTTGTCCAAGTTGCCTGATCCTTTGATCCTCACACGTGGGCTGTCATTTCAGTAACGCAAGATTTAATTTTTCATCTTGATGAGATCTATGTAAACAATGAGAAAGGGTGACTTTTGAATTATTCGTAGAGAACAGAAGTTATTAAACAATGGAAATAAATTTACAGCAAATAATAATGTATAGAAATATTAGGACTTTTTTACTTTACAAGTAGCTTTTATTACGTAGGCTTTTTTATTACATGATCATATATTATGTAATAACAATGTGAAGTGTTTGAACTACTTTTTATTATGTATGTGATCAACATGTAAAGCAATTTCTAAAGAAACATTAAAGACTAAGTTGTTCTATTAGTTGTTCAATTTATTGCAGTCACCTTGCTTATCAATGTTTGTTAATATTCATGTATCATACAAACATTAGGTAGAAATCACCATTACCAAACTGATCTGAAATTGTCTGATGCAGTGTATAAATTTTATGCTGATATTGGAAAAAAACTATATATCTACCGCGTAAACCACATGAACAAAGATACCTATTGAAGCTGTTAAATATATTTAGAAAAAAATTGATAGGCAGATTTCAAGAACAGAATTCAAAATATTTCTCCGAGTTTCGTTAACCGTAAAAGTTGAAAATACATCGTTGCGAGGAAAAGAAATTTGGCTCTTGAAGTTTGCTTAGAAGAAAGATCTCATCACGTTACGGCGTAAACCTTCGTTGTATTTAAAAATACATACTGTTTTGTAGAACCTTGAGTAGGGTGTGACATAACGAGCCGTAGCATCAAAGTTTGGGCCGCCTCCGTCTAATAACATAGCAAAAAAATGACAACACACGGCAGCCACTTCACCTAAAACCGCCGAATGTTTTGAAAGCTCTGAATAAGATATTAAAGCTCTTCGCTAATTATTTAGCTCATTCCGTTGTCTTTTTTGACAGAATGTATTTCATACTTTTTACAACGGAAAATTGGGAAACAAAAAAATATCTTCAATTTGTTTTTTTTTCGGATACATATTTTGTAATAGCGCTGTGGTTAATATTGGTGTGGTGTTGTTATAGCCCTAAATGTTATATGACACGACGAGATAAATTATTTTCTATGTAGATTCGTAAAAGGAGATTTGCATTTTTAATTGAAGTCTATAGATTGTAAGTGCTAATTAGTATGTTGAGGTTTCTTTGCATATACCTATCATAAAAAATAACTAGACATATAAAATCGTTGAAACCTGTTTAGGTATATCGTCAATCAACGATACTTGGCCGCACTTAATTTGGTTCTGTGTATTTCTGGTCATAAAGGTAATCTCATTTTACGGCAAAAATTCTTTTTCAGGACGCAAATCATTAATTTGCATAAGATTTAACCTTTTATAGCAGTATCTAGTTATTGTTACAGCAAAATTTTCCTTACCACAGTATAATAAATTTAGTAATTTTAAGTAATTATAAATAAACGTAGCAAATAATTGTTACTACAGTTAGCTATTACTGTTACTACTGTTAGTTGTTAGCTGTATTGCCTTAGACAGCATATTGTAACAGCACATTGGTGATTAATAGTCGGTTGAATTTCAATTTACGTGGAATTGGAAAGAGCATTGATGTAATAAATTCTTCATGTTTAATGGCCTCCAAATACATGTAGTCGTTCTGTAATATAGAGAAAAATCGATTACATTATGCAATTTTTCATTAGTCAATATTTTCATTAGTCTTCTTAAACAGTATAAAATTACATAGAATCTGTATGCACATATGTACTTGGTAAGCGTGGCGTTGATTCAAACACCTATATATTTCATACTATCTATAACATGTATTTATGTGATATCGGTAACAAAACTTTCCTTCGTCTCAATTATTCATTCACTGTTGATACGGTTTTTAGATTAATGAGATTTACATGTTTTCAAAAAGTTCTCATTCAATCCTTCAACGTAGTTCATCGTTTAGATTACCATCGACCGTCCAAAATTACGAAACAACGTTACGTGTTCCACCACTGTGTGAGAAACGACAAACGATAATTTAACTGATGAACATGTATATTATGCCATTACCGTATGATTCTCCGTTGTATCTATGTATATATAACTAACACTCGTTTTATTGAACTCTTGTGTTTGGATTTCGAATGCTTTTAAATTGTACTTCGCTCACTCGTTTCGTACTGACGTTACAACAAGTTCCTTAATGTTCTTTAGGCGAGGTTATGAAAACTTTGTTTATCGATAATTTGTATCACGTCTCTATTTTGGACTAACGAGGTGATTATTGCTAGGGGCGGATGAAATGTTGTAATCGGCCATTACGGCCGCAGGAGAATAATTAGCTTAAACAAACTTATGTCTCGATGGATCGTAATTTATGTGGTAGAAAAACATAATGTATTTGAATTACTCATAAAATTTATTACAATCTTGACAGAAATGTAAAATACAAAGCATTTGTATTTATTACAAATATAAATAATACATACAAAATCTATAGTATTAAAACCCATAATACATACCTACACAACCATCACGCCAGGTCCCTAATGGGGTATGCAGAAAGCACATCAGTCGTGCTTCATCCACATCCGTAACTCTCTTCATGCAACACGCCGGTTTTGGAGACTCTTGACTACCCCTCAGCAAGTTTCCGACAAAATACTTAAAAACCTATAATACTTATTGGATTGTTCGTAGTATGAAAATGACGAATACTTCTTCCATACAATTTATCTATTATTGATTTATTATCAATCATACATATTATTTATCAACCATTGATTTCATTATAAAGTGTATTCATTAATTTTCACATAACATAGGTATTATTGTGTTAGTCACTAACAGTTGTATATCATTATAAATATTTATGATACTCTAGTTTATAATTGAATTAATTGTATGGAAAAAGGCAAAATGAACTATTCGAAGCCTCCATCGATCTGGAGTGATCGCAAACGGTCTGGAAAGTTCAAGAGCGCAGCCGCGGCCGGCGTTTAAAAGGCTGACCGCTAGTGGCGAATTTTCAGGAACGTTCAGGTGCTTCGGGGGGCAGATTAATTTCCGGTTGTTATCGTTAACAGTCGCTTAACCTTGTCGGAAGTGAAAAACTTCCAACGGAGAGATTCGTAATTTCCGTTTATCACTCCATTTTTATCATATCTCTTTATTATCAATCACGCATTGTCGTTCTCTGCATTTACGTAAGGAATATAAAAGTCGTTCAACGCTTTTAATAATCCTTTTGTAACCATTAACCTGGAATGCGATGCAACCTAATAGTTTTGTAAAATTACCATATACGAGTATATTAGCTAGTCTGCTTTTAGTATCATTGTAGACTAAGCGTAGGCAGCTATGAGATATTTATAATAACAAAAATTACTTCCGATAATATTTTCTAATTTGTATTCGAACGACAATACCTATAGACCAACACTAATGGTACGTTTAGACTACTACACAAATTCTGACATAAATGTCAGACATTAATGTCTGTGCTATTTACACTTATACGGAATTTTCCACATAACACTCATTTTATGCATTAAAACGCGATGCAGTGTATATGAAAATGTCAAACGTGACGGAAACTTGTCAACTACACTAG